>JARYGA010014024.1:0-26908 GCA_030545235.1 Helianthus tuberosus
ATCGCTCGGATCTACCAGAGTAAATTAGTGTTGATAAATGTAGTCGGGCCTGAAACTCTGTGATTTGATCACGTAAGAAAAGTGCATGCAAAAGTTGTATATATACATTTCTTTTGATGGTATTCTGTAAATATTATTTGCTATTTTTAGTGTAAATATTTATATTATAGTGTGTAGTGCTTTATGAAAATTAGTGACCGTATATTTATGAATCGAGAAAGACCGAAACTTCATAAAATGACTCTTGCACGAAGCTTTTAAAAGATTTTATCCTCGGGTTTCGAGCCGAGTCTCCGTAAACTTGGTGGACCCCACAAAATCTTGAATAGTGTTTGAAAAGGCGGTTGGGCCCACCGCACACTTGGTGGGCCCCCTTGGTTGAAAAATATGATAAGGGTTATATGGGAAGGTGTGCGACCGTTATTCAAACTTTACAATCATTTAATCAAATTTGGCTTTTCTCTTAAAAAACCATCAAAAGACTCTGATCGCACACCCCTAGTCTGCTTGTTTGTCTTCATCCTATTGAACAGTCATGTCGAATCAAAAAGGCAAGAGTAAAGTTTAGTGATTTTAGTGCTTTGAAAAGTGTTGTTTGAGTAACCAGATTCCGATATGGTGAGTGAAGTGCTTGTTTAACGTATAAGATGTTAGTAGATATTGATTTCTGTTGAGAATCTAAGTTTTGTTAGAAGTTAGGGTTATTACCATTATCAGATGTCATAAAATTGACTAAAAAATCTTGATCGGAACCCAAATCTTCATCGGAAAAACCATGTTGGAAACCCTAGATCTGGTCGGAAAGTGCAGGTATCGTCGGAGAAGATGACCGGAGACGGCGAGTGGTCTGCACGCGCTGTCTGATGAAATCGCACATTTGGTGTTGGAACTTTTTGCCCCTTAGTATTATATGTGAAAAGTCAGTGTTGCCCCTCATTTGACCAAACAAGTGTGCGATTAATCTCCTTTGACCCTCGTTTGACCAGATATTGTGCGATTGACACTTATTGACCCACGATTGACTAGACGGATGTGCGATTGACTCTGTTGACCACAGAAAGTGTGCGAATGGGACAAATTTACCTTTTTACCCTCATATTTATTGGTAAATTACAAAAGAGTCCCTCGCACACTTGAGGTTCAATCACACACCATCTGTGTGAATCTCACACTTCTATTTAATTGGGCCTGGTCCATTATCTTTGGGCTTATTTTAGAAACTATGAACTGAATAATTGTTTTATTATAATTTCTTAGATTTTTAACAGAATGATGTATTTTAGTACATGTTTTAAATTTTTTAAATTATTCTGACAATATTTGGGTTTAGTTTGACCAAGTTTACGGTCAAACTCGAAATTTCAAGATTTGAAGTATTGTTCACAGTTCTAATTTGTCTCGTTTGGTGCAGATACGGGAAAGAAAGCATCGGTTCCTCACGTTCCGACTTGGGAGAAGTCTATGAATGTTGCATGTTATATGTCAGACCCTCCAAAGGGATTCGAAACTTACAAGTCGATGATTGTCGGTCTAAATACGTGTAGACTAGCTCATTCACTTTGAGAAAATCTTGTTATACGCGAAGATTGGATTAAAAGTTTTTGGGATAATGCTACAGCTAAAAAGGGAGATGTAGTCATTAAATCCAAGATTCAAGGGAAGGAAGTATCAGTTAGCGAGCAAGATATTCGTGAGGTGTTATTGTTTGGTGACGAGGCTAGTGATCCAGTTGAATATTCAAAAGAAAAGTTTATAGGAGTGCTAGAGAAGATGAGCTATGAGGGAGCATGTCCTCCTCCTGCGATTAAAAAATTGCCGCATCCTTATTGGAGATTTCTAGCGCACATTTACTTGGTGTGTATAAGTGGGAACAAGAGCGAGCTAGACAAGCTGACATTAAGACAAACATCTGGGGTAGTTGTAGTGGTCAAAGGGTGGAAGTACAACTACTCGAAGAGCGTTTTTGATGACATGTTGGCCAATGTGAAAACGATAAATGAGAAGTATTGGTATAAGTTCCCTAGATTCTTGCAGCTGATTCTAGAGAAGAAATATCCAAAGCTGCCAATTACGGTGAAGACTTATGATGTTAAGACGATGAATCATTTGGTGTTCTCTATGCTAAATCAGATGTCATGAGACAACGTTGATATGAAATATCAGAACAAGAAGAAGTTAGAGAAGTTTGGAGCTTTTGCTGAAATTCAAGTAGAGGTACCTGCTCAGATTAATGCGATTGTAGCTGAAGAGCATGATGTAGAAATTATTGAAGCTCCTATTGGAACACAAGAACCAATTGAGTACGTGGATCTGACTGGTGTTGAAAGTGAAGAGGATATTGCAGATGATAGAATGGTTAACGATGAAGAAGTGAATGAAGACGTTGATGAAGATGAAGCAGAGACGGAAATCCACACTGAAAGCCTCACAGCAGAACCTGAAAATGTTAATGAACTAGTTTATCACGGCCCCCGACCCAGTTTCCTGGTTCGGACGTCGCAGGACAGAAACCCGTGGTATTGGTGTTTAATTTGGCAGCGGAAATTTTAACAGGATCGTTTAAACTGAAAACACCCCATTTATTTTATTTCAAGATTTGGGACAAACCCCGTAATTTACAATAAAGGAATTTCCCTAGGAAATCCCCTGATTACAAAAACATGTTTATTTATTTACTGAGCCACTTCCTTCAAGCTGTAGTGCTACGCTGTACTTTTCCTGGTTCACAGTAAATCAGCTAAAACATATTTTAAAAAGATTTTATCAGCGGGAAAATACTGGCGAGTCATTCAATTTGTACAAAACGACACATGGTCATAATTTACAGTATTAAGAGCGATTACAATTGCTCCTATCTTATAATTATCTGGTCCAGTTGTCACTCGACCAGATCTGTGACTGTGGTCATATCACTATTGGGTCCGTTCACCCAAAAGTGACGGGTATCACTATTTAGGTTCGTTCACCTAAAAGTGATAAAACAGCAGTAATGTGCACAATACCCCACTTACTGCCAGTAATTTAAGATAACAAAGACTTAATCCCTGTAAAATATAACTGGAAATAGTTTCAGGGTTTACAAAGCAATTTTGATAAAAACAGAATGACTCACATTGCAAGTTTATCTGGACAGAATTCGCCTACTGATTAAGCCTGGTAACCTAGTTAAAATAACTAGTTATGTCCTTTTTCATTCCTATCCACCAGAAGTTATTCCTTAAATCTTGATACATCTTGTTATTAGCAGGATGCATCGTATACCTAGATTTATGGGCCTCCTCTAAAATCTTATCTCTTAAATCTTTTTGTCTATGTACCCAAATTCTTTTCTTGTGAAACCTCCAAATTCCATCAGACCCTTGTTCTAATTCCTTTATCCATCCTTTCATTCCTTCAACATCATTCTTGATTGCTGTTTCTTGAACACTTTTCAATTGTTCCATTAAATCTAATTGGAGATTTAATCTAAGAGCATAAACTCACCTTTGCTTCTCATGATACTTACGACTTAGGGCATCTGCTACTACATTTGCCTTTCCTTCGTGATATAGAATATTACAGTCGTAATCACTTAGAATTTCCATCCATCTTCTTTGCCTCATGTTTAATTCTTTTTGACCAAATATGTATCTTAAACTCTTATGATCCTTATAGACAGTAAACTTACTTCCATATAGATAATGTCTCCAAATCTTAAGGGCAAAAATTATTGCTCCTAATTCTAAGTCATGAGTCGTATAATTTTCCTCGTGCTTTTTCAATTGCCTTGATGCATACGTAATTACCTTTTTATGTTGCATTAGCACACATCCTAATCCTTGTTTAGAAGCATCGCAGTAGACTTCAAAATCTTCTGTTCCTTCTGGTAAGGCAAGAATTGTGGCATTTGTTAATCTTTGCTTTAAGATTTTAAAGGCTTCTTCTTGCTTGGGTCCCCATTCAAACTTAACGGTTTTACAGGTTAACTTGGTTAATGGAACATCTATCTTAAAAAAGTCTTTGATGAAGCGCCTATAATATCCCGCTAATCCTAGAAAACGTCTAACTTCGGTAGCTGATTGCGGGACCTTCTAGTTCATGATTGCTTCTATCTTGGAGGGATCTACGTGAATACATTCGTGATTCACCATGTGTCTTAAAAATTGCACATCTTGTAGCCAAAATTCACACTTCGAAAATTTGGCGTACAACTTTTCCTTTCTTAATAGAGTTAAAAGTGCATGCAGGTGCTCACAATACTCATCCTGGCTTTTAGAATAAATAAGTATATCGTCGATGAAGAAAATTTCAAATTTATCCAGATACGGTTTACAGATCCTATTCATCATGTCCATGAATGCTGCAGGGGCATTCGTTAATCCGAAGGGCATGACTGTAAACTCGTAATGACCATACCTAGTCCTGAACGTAGTTTTAGGTATGTCTTCCTCCTGTACCTTTAGCTGATGGTATCCGGAGCGCAAATGTATCTTAGAAAAATACCTAGCTCCCTGAAGTTGATCAAAAAGATCATCAATCCTAGGTAATGGGTATCGATTCTTAATTGTAACCTTATTTAATTCCCTATAGTCGATACACATCCGCATTGAACCATCCTTCTTTTTCACGAACAACACCGGTGCTCCCCAAGGGGATGAACTTGGTTGTATGAATCCTGCCTAACAATTCATCTAACTACTTTTTTAGCTCTAACATCTCTGTGGGAGCTAATCGATAAGGTTCCTTAGCTATTGGTGTAGTTCCAGGAATTAGATGAATTCTAAACTCTACTTCCCTATCGGGCGGTAATCCAGGTAGCTCTTCTGGGAATACATCCGGGTATTCTGACACTACTGGGATTTCTTTAAGTTCCTTGCTTTTAGTGTTAATGATTACTGAAATCATATACCCTATTCCTTGTTTTCGTTCATAACTAGCAACTTTCATTACTGAAATGAACTTCATTGGTTTACGTGGCTTATCTCCAGTAACCAGAATTACTTCCCCTGTTGGCGTATGAATTTCTATGGAATTCTTATCACAGAGGATTCGAGCATGGTTGGCTATTAACCAATCCATTCCTAACACGACATCGAATCCGGCTAAATTCATAGGTAGTAGGTTTGCAGAAAATTTATGTCCTAAAAGTTCCATTTTCCCTTCTTGGAGAACCTTATCTATATTAACATAATTTCCATCTGCCGTTTCTACCGTATAAATCTGCCTAAGATTGGTTAAAGGTTGCTTAAGAGCTTGGCAAAATGAAGTATTTATAAAACTTTGGTTTGCACCAGAGTCAAATAATACTTTTGCGTAAACGTCATGTACAAGAAACGTACCAGCTATCACATCGGGAATTAGATCTGCTTCTTGCGTCGTTAGCTGGAAGGCTCTTGCATTCTTCTTAGTAGTTCCTTCGGCAGGTTTGGCCTTGTTATCAGCTGGTCTAACCAATTTTGGACAATCGGGCTTGAAGTGCCCTGCTTCTCCACAGTTATAGCAGATCATAGATTTCTTCCTGCATTCCTCTTCTCAATGCCCTGGGATTTTGCAGAAATTACAGTACCCCTTTGTCACACCCTGACTTTTGCAGAAACATGATTATGGTGTGACTTTCTTAATACCATTGCATTCAATCATAACAACAACTATATGATAAAACCCTAGATGGTCATCCATTAAAAATATGACAACATTGTCTTAAAAACATAGAAATTCAAATACGAGTACAACCATGCAACTTGTTTAAAAGTTCACAATACTCGACAGATGACATTAAATAAAACCAGGATTTGGAAGACGTGTCTCGTCCAGGAATAAGACACCCTGACCAAACCCGAAGACCATGGATGACATCTTTTATTCTTAACGCAGCATGAAACGTCCAACGCCCGCCAGATCCACTTTCTTAATTCCCTAAAATACATGTGTTTTGAAAACATCAACAAAAGTTGAGCGAGTTCGTGTTTTTTTTTTTTTTTTTGTTTGAATAAACCTTTGAAATCATTGTAAGTATGTAAGAAAGTTTATAAATCCCGGTATGAATGCAACAAGGAAAAACAGATCACCAATGGTTTGCAAGGCCATTGATATGTGTGAAGTGATGCAGGAAAGCTCAAACCTAGCAGATTTTGCACCGGGCTTACGGCTGTAAGACATAGTCTACCCATGGGCCAAACCCTGGTCCAACATGGGCGGGGCTCGCTACACCCAAATAGATCTATCACTCATCTCCCTCGGTCCTACAATGAGGATTGATGGCCTTAAGCATTATACCCACCACTCACATGATCTAGGTGTACCCTTCCTTAGCTAACCATACCAAATTGGTAATGTTTGTAAACAGTTGTAACATGTACTTCACCCCCAAAGTTATAAAACTGAAAACAGTTAAAGAAAAGGGGGACATCAAACTCACAGTCTTTCGTCTTCAGTCACAGTAACTCAAGCTTCTTCCGGTGTACACGACTACCAACAATGTACTATGATCTATTAGTCGAGCGGGCCGTGCCTTGACTTAGTGGTATTGTCTTTGAGTTACGTTTATCCGTATCTTCGATATTATTCCAAGTTATATAATTACTTGTTAAAATAACAAATATTCTAACTTAAATTATATTTATAAGTTTTGGAGTAATGGTTAAAACAATATTATTGTAACTTAATACTTCCCAAGTATTTATACTTGTATTTCCTTCCCAAGGATGGGGGGTATTTGTATTCGTATTCGTACACTTGTATATTTTTGCCATGTACTAGAGTCGTATTCCGGTGTGTATTTATACGTACGAGGATACGTATCTTCTTGAAACTGTTGAGTATTCTTTTACATACTTTAATATTAACTTTTTCGGAATATTATCTTTATTAAAAGTTTACCAATATATATTCTCAAGATATATATTGTATTAAATATCATTTAGAAAAATTATTTATAATTTTTCTTTGGCAAAAATATTGTATTCTCTTATAAGTTCCCAAAAATAATATATTTTCAAGTCCAACTTGGAATATATATATATATATATATATATATATATATATATATATATATATATATATATATATACTCATTTTCTTTCAAAAATTATGTATTTCATATTTATTTGAGAAGATACATATTTCTCCCAAAAATATTGTATTTCATGCTTGTGTAAGAAAATATATATTTCCTAAAAATAATATATCATCTAAAATTTCAAGAAAAATATATTTCATACTTGTCAAGAAAATAATATATTTCTTCTTGTCAAAAAAATATGATACTTTCTTGTAGAATTGTAAAGATCATATTTTCATTTCTTTGTGTCCAAAATATTATTTATCAAAATATACTTTGTGAATAAGTTCCGGAATATTTTCGTAAGTCTTATTCCATAGTTCGGTTTCACCAATGTTTTGTGTGAAATGTGTATATTTATTCCTCGAAATTTTGGTAATATTTTGGGTGGTAATTCTTGGTATTTTGAGGTGTTATATTATTTCAAGTCCTAAAATAATATAACTAATACACCAAGTATACAAATAATCACACACATGTGACTTCTAAATGTATATTTCCTAAATACATATTTAGTCACTTTTATTTATAAAAACCAACCTCTAATATTTATATTTTGTAACAAAATCTTATGGCAAAGTTTTTGTAACAATTTAAGGTTTGAAATACACTTGTAAGTGTAGGTTAATAAATATTTTTCTAAGTGTTTGGATTTTTAGAAAATTTTGCCATAGTTTCCCCTAAAAATGGAGGTTTCCATGCTTTCAAGCATATCATTTTCTTTTGTAAAACTCATCACAATCAATCCACAATCAAAAATAAATAACTTACACTTACCAATTTTGCCAAAATCAAGTAGTAAGCTACTACTTCATGAACTTGAATATTTGTAAAAATTTGTAGTAACTTACTAGTGTTCTTAGTAAGTCTTGTTACCCTTTAAAATGTGATTAGTTCTTCAAAAACTTCATTTTTAAAGAAGTTAGATGTTTACAACTTCTTGTCACATTTTCTAAAAATATTTCTTTATGCCTTTTTCTTGCTACACAAGTGTTTCTACACTTGTTTAACCACTAAAAATAAGATTTGTTTATGTAAGAACCAAGATTAAATAAAACTCATATTTTTAACTTGGTTTCTCTTATTCATAAATCTTTAGATCTACATGATTAATAACTTACTTTGATCATTATTTTTCAAGAAATCAAAGTATTCTTTCAAGTTCATGATTCATGTGTGGATGATCTATCATCCTACAACATTTCTATTTTCTCATCTTGCTAGATTATGTTTTTAATCATGATCTAGCAAGACCTTATGATGATCAACATCATTTCTACAAACAATCAATGATCGACAAGCATACAACTCATATTCATCAAGATTACTTCATTATACAAGCTTATGTTCATGTTTACTTCTTATGATCTTTAGTGTTCTTCAAGTTTTTTATTATGATTCTTCTTTAACCACTAAAAATGGAAGTTAACTAGCAAGATCAAGACTCTTACCACTAGCACAAGGCTAGGGATGATCAAGTGAAGAAATGAGATGGATAAAAGCAAACAAGAGAGGTCCTTGATCTTCCACAAGCTCCTAGCTTCTTTGTATGATCTCTAACACCTTTGTGAATGTTTGGAATGTATGAGAAAGATCAAATGAAGGTGGATGTGGGTGTGGGTGATCTCGTTCGAGAGCTCCAAGGGGTGTAGAGAACTTGTGTGTGTTTTAGTGTGTGTGAGAATGAGAGTTTAGTGCTTATGGTTTCATATATAACCCATGCATTCTCAATTACCCTTGGATTTTATGTCAAATAAAAGGGAACCATATCCAATTTAATATTAGAATGAAATCTTGAAGTATGGTAGAGGGTATGGCCGATTACTAGGTGGAGGGGGGTAGTAGCTTAAGTTTAACTTGTTTAGTTGGTTTAAGGTAAAAATTCAAGTATTAGTTAGTTATGTTAGTTACTTGATGTTTTATGGGGTGTTATGATGTTCGGGGACCATAACTAGCTTGGAAGCATTAAAACAGTGCTTCTAGTGTAAATTTGATGTTTCGGGTAGTGTCCGGTTGTTCGGTTGGTTACTGGTTCGTTAAAGTGCTAAACCTTGCAGTTTAGTGTGCTTTATGTATCTTTTTGTGACACTTTTGATTCCCGACACTTAGGAAAACATTCAGGACCATTTAACCACATTTCTGCATAAATTTAGATTGTTTAAATGCTGGTTTTTGCTGAATTTTGCTGAATTCAGCATTTTGAGTGAGTTTTAGGCACTTTCCGGCACTTGAACTATCACTTAGAAAGGCAGTTTTGTGATCCTTACTTTCCTACACACTATACTAGTGTAGTACTTGGTTTCTGGCTTATTGTGTGTCTCAATGCACTGTCTGTCTATGTGTTGAGTTCTGTCAGCATTTTCCTGATTTATCAGATAACTGTGCCAATTGTACTTAATGCATCATTTGAAGCAATATAGCTTTCATGCAATATTGGTATTAAACAATGTATGATGCACATGTATGTATATGACAGAAATCAGAAAGCAGTTAATTGCAAATTCAACACAATCATTAAGCACTAATTATGGTTAATTAATTGTACGGATACCTGGATTTTTTACAGTTGTCACATTCTCCCCGTGTTAAGAAAATTTCGTCCCAAAATTTTAAGCTTTACTACTAGCTGCAGGGGTGTTAGGGAACAAATGCGGATATTTAGCTTTCATGCGGTCCTCATGCTCCCAAGTAAACTCTGGGCCGTGACGCGCATTCCATCTAACCTTAACAAGCTTAACACTACTCCTCCGAGTCTTGTTAACCTTCCAATCGGTAACCTCAACAGGTTCTTTGGTAATGTGGAGTGTGTCGTCAGTGTGAACTTCATCAGCAGGAATAACCACTGTTTCCTATGTTGGACTTTTCTTCAAGTTGGATACATGAAATATATCATGAACGCCATTAAGTTCCGCATGTAGTTCCAACTTATATGCTACAAGACCAATCCTCTCCAGGATTTTGAACGGTCCAATGAATCGTGGGTTTAACTTTCCACGCTTCCCAAATCGGGCCACACCTTTCCAAGGTGAGACTTTCAATAAAACCATATCTCCCACTTTGAATTCCAAAGGCTTCCTTCTTTGGTCCGCATAGCTCTTCTGTCGGTCATGAGCAGCCTTAATGCGCTCTCGGATCTGTATGATCCTATCCGTCGTCTCTTGAACCAATTCGGGACCAACGAGCTATCTATCGCCTGCATCTGCCCAGCATAACGGTGATCGACACTTTCGTCCGTAAAGAGCTTCAAACGGTGTAGCATGATTGCTTGTATGGTAGCTATTATTATAAGAGAACTCAACTAAAGGCAGGTGAGTGTCCCAACTGCCACCCAAGTCCATTACACAAGCTCGTAACATGTCTTCAAGTGTATGAATCGTTCTCTCACTTTGGCCGTCCGTCTGTGGGTGAAATGCGGTGCTCAAATTCAATTGCGAACCAAAGGCTTCTTGGAAGGATTGCCAAATCCTTGACACAAATCTACCGTCTCTATCAGATATGATTGAGATAGGCACTCCATGACGTGCAACTATCTCCCTTAGGTACAGCTCGGCTAGCTTACCTATGTTATCCTTTTCCCTGATTGGTAGAAAGTGCGCAGACTTTGTCAGACGGTCTACGATTACCCAAATCGTATCATGACCTCTGGGTGTCTTTAGCAACTTGGTTATGAAATCCATCGAGATCTGCTCCCACTTCCACATGGGTATCTCGGGTTGCTGTAAAAGTCCTGAAGGCTTCTGATACTCGGCCTTTACTTTGGCACAGGTTAAACATTTCCCAACGTAAGTAGTCACATCACCTTTCAGTCTTGGCCACTAGTAGAAATCCTTCAAATCTTGGTACATCTTATCCAATCCTAGGTGGATCGAGTACCTTGATTTATGAGCTTCATCAAAAAATCACATCTCTAAGACCACCACATAGAGGAACCCAAATTCGTCCCATGAAACACAATGTTCCTTCCTCATTGGGTACCAACTGGTTCTCCATCCCACGGAGATATTCATCCTTCAAGTTTTCCTTCTTGAGAGCTTCTCTCTGCGCAGCACGAATGCGTAACGAGAGGTCTGTTTGAATTATCATCTCCAAAGCCCTAACCCTTATGGGCTTAATCCTCTCTTTTCGACTTAAGGCGTCTGCCACCACATTCGCCTTTCCTGGGTGATATTTGATTTCACAATCATAGTCGTTTAATAACTCAACCCATCATCGTTGTCTTATATTAAGCTCTTTCTGATCGAATATGTGCTGTAAGCTCTTGTGATCAGTAAATATCGTGCATCAGGTGCCATACAAATAATGTTGCCAAATATTCAATGCAAACACCACTGCGCCTAATTCCAAATCATGCGTGGTGTAGTTCTTCTCATGAACTTTTAACTGGTGCGAAGCATAAGCGATAACCTTCTGTCGCTACATCAGCACACAGCTTAATCCCTGACGCGAGGTGTCACAGTATACCACAAAGTCATCGGTGCCTTCGGGTAGGGAAAAAATAGGTGCATCGCAAAGCTTATTCTTGAGCAACTGAAAAGCTTCCTCTTGTTTATCTCCCCATTCATACTTCTTGTCCTTTTGTATAAAGGAGGTCAACGGTTGAGCGATTTTAGAAAAATCCTCGATGAATCTGCGGTAGTACCCAGCTAAACCTAGAAACTGACGGATCTCGGTCGGTGTCTTTGGAGTTTCCCAATTATTAATCGCTTCAATCTTGGTGGGATCCACATGGATTCCATCCTCATTCACTACATGACCGACGAATTGTACCTCACGCAACCAGAACTCGCACTTCGAGAACTATGCGTATAGTTTCTCCTTCTTGAGCAGCTCTAAAATGGCTCTAAGGTGTTGTTCATGCTCATCCTTTGTTCTTGAATAGATCAAAATATCATCGATAAACACAATCATGAATTTATCGAGATATGGCTTGCAAACTCGGTTCATCAGATCCATAAACACTTTTGGCGCGTTTGTTAAACCAAACGGCATTACTAGAAACTCGTAATGTCCGTAATGAGTTCTAAAGGCAGTTTTCGGAATACTCTCTTCCTGGATCCTCAGCTGGTGATAACCTGATCGAAGATCGATCTTGGAGTAATAACTCGAACCTTGAAGTTGATCGAAGAGATCATCAATCCTCGACAAGGGTACCGATTCTTGATAGTCAACTTGTTCAACTCTCGGTAGTCGATGCACATGCGGAAACTACCGTCCTTCTTCTTAACAAATAGAACTGGAGCTCCCCAAGGCAAGAAGCTTGGTCGAATAAATCCCTTGTCCAAAAGATCTTGAAGTTGCATTGACAACTCTTGCATCTCGGAAGGCGCAAGTCGATAAGGTGCCTTGGCTAAAGGCTCGGCGCCTCGAACCAAGTCAATACGGAACTCGACTTGTCGTTGCAGCGGCAATCCTGGCAGATCTTCGGGGAAGACTTCAGGATATTCCCTTACCACCGGGATATTTGCCAGCTTTGGCTCTTCGGTATCTTTATCGACTACGTGTGCCAAAAAGGCAACACATCCTTTCTGGAAAAACTTCCGGGCCTTCAAACAATTGATAATCCTTAGAGGCGTATCATGCTTTTCTCCGTGCACTACAATCGTCTCTCCATTCGTCATCGGAATGCGAATGATCTTCTCATGGCATACCATCTCAGCTCGATTGCTCGACAACCAATCCATTCCGACTACCATGTCAAAACTTCCCAATTCAACTGGTAGAAGATCGAGCATAAACTCATGCTCTTCAAGCTCTATTACACAACCTCTAATTACCTCGTTTGCTTCTACTAGCTTTCCATTAGCTAGTTCTATCGAGTATGGTATATCCAACTTACTGGCAACTAACCCAAGTATTTTCTTAAATTCTAGGGATACAAAGCTATAATCGGCACCAGTATCAAATAACACAGATGCAAAGTGTTAGTTGATAGGGAACGTACCCGTGACTACGTTCGGATCCTGGCGAGATTCCCTAGTTCCAATGTTAAAGACTCTCCCCTGAGCTTGGTTGTTCTTTGGGCAATCTCTCTTGAAGTGCCCGACATCTCCGCAATTAAAGCATCCTTGCTTGTTTCCAGTGCCACCCTGATTGGTGTTTTGGTTGCGGTTTCCATAACCAGCTTGGTTTCCAGAACCACCACGATTCACACTACCACCATTTCCTCCTTGACTGTTCATGTTCCCATTACCGTTTCCACCACGGTTTCCACTGTCATTTCCATTACCACTACTTCTCTGACCACCATTTCCACGACCGGTACCAACCCAGCATGTCTCCTTCGAATGACCATTCTTTCCACAGTTCTCACACTTCCAAAACCTACACTGGCCGGCATGATGGAACTGGCACAAATCACACTTGGGCAAAGTGCCCATGTAGCCTTTTCCCTTATTCTCCGAACTCGCAGCACCAGTCCTGACCTCGGCTGGTGGGTTTGCATCCCTCTTCTTGTTACCACTGTTGTTTCCTTGGGTACCATTCTTGAAATTGGAGAACTTTCTCTTGTTCTCTCCGGACGACTCGACATGAGTCTCCTTCTTCTTCCCATCAGAGATCGAAAACTTGTTCAGCCTAATCGCTTCTTCTGTCAGTGCTACACTCAAATCAATGGCCTCAGTGATGGTAGGAGGCTTGGATGTCATCACCATGCTCATGATTTGGGGTGCCAATCCCCAAATGAAACGTTCGATTCGCTTGAACTTTGGTTCTACCATGTAGGGGACAACGCGAGACAGGTCATGGAATCTCTGCTCATACTCAACAATCTTTGGACCATCCATCTTCAGATTCCAAAACTCGGTTTCCAGCTTCTGAATCTCAGCTCTCGAGCAGTACTTCTTGCACATCAGCTCTTTCATCTCATCCCAAGTCATAGCATATGCATCTTCCTCTCCAAGAGTCTGAACCTGAAGGTTCCACCATGATAGAGCTCCGTCTAGGAAAAGTCCAGAAATGTAGGTGACTTGGTGCTCTAGCGCGCACTTGCTCATCCTCAGCACAGAATCGGTTTTCTCAGCCCATCTAACGAAAGCTACAGCACCTCCAGTGTCGTAAAAATTCAGAGGCTCGCAGTTTAGGAACTGCTTGTAAGTACAGCCCGCACAGGCAACATCATTCACAGCAAGCATTAGCAAACACACATGGAATGTCCAAACGTATCGTAATGTGTTTTTAAATGACTTAAACATTACCGTGAGGTGGGTTGTTTCCTGAGGTACCTCCGCTGTGTTCAGAGCGTAAGGCCTCATGTTGTGCGATTGCTTGTGAAATCCGTTCTTGCAGTTCAGCCTCTGTTGTTCGCAACTGATTGTTCCTTCGAGGAGGCATCTTCTATAAGGAAGATTGTATAGGTCAGGTCTTATGTATATAATAAGTAGTATGTATATAATAGTGTTTGCTATAGCAAGTAAGCATGCAATCATAGCATAAACAAGTGAATTAATAATGTATTTAATGAGAACATTACGATTGAGCTTTCATTAATCTTCGACCACAAATACAGTTACATGTTTCACAAATGTATCAAAAGGGAACACAGGGTCACACTACCCTGGCCCAAAATGTCTACCAATCTACCACAAGTCATACAGTCAAAAGGTGGCCTCCAAAAGTCTCACTAGCTCGGCTCAATAGCGGTGCTCTCATAAAAAGTACGCTACCTACATAAAAACCAAAACCGTCTATGCTAATGGTGGTGGAGGAGGAGGTGGAGGAACAAAAAGTAAGTTGCGCACATGCGCAAGCTCCTCCTCAAGGTCATAAACATGACGCAATAAATAGCAGATCTGCTGATCAACAGTAAGAAAGCGAGTGTCAAACTCAGGAAATGGAGTAAGAGGTGCAGGAGGATGCGAAAACGGGGACGGTGATGATCGGGGAGCAAAAGTAGGCTGAAACGGACATGGAAAAGGTCGCGGTATCATCTAAAGCTCTAGAATCCTGCGACTCATGATCTCATACTAGAGCTGCAATGATAGAAGTAACTCATCCCGTGTGTAACCAGTAAAGTGTGAGGGATGGTAGGGATCAGATATCGGCATGGTGTAAGGTGGGAACCATCTAAGTGGCTCATCCAGTGGTGAAGAAGTAAAATGAGCAGTAGGTGTATACTGAGGCATGTGAGGAAATGCGGCTGAAACATGTGGATCACAGTTAGGCTGCTGGCTAGAAAGGCCTTCCCCTGGACGGGGTGGTGGTATATCCTGCAAGTAAGTGATAGGCAGGTCAGTGCGGTGAACATCGGACTCAACTGGGTGAAAAGGAGCAACATGAATAGGAGCGGGTGCTAATGGGGGAGTAACTGGCTCAATAACAGGAGGGTCAGCGGGTGCAGGAACTGGATCTGGAATAAGTGGTGCAACATCAGGTATGCCGAATGGGATAGGATCATGGTTAGGTAAAGGCTTAGGTGCAGGTATCAGCTCAGGATCAGCGGGTGCATCAACAGGCTAATCATCAGGAACAAAATCAGGCTCAATGTCACGTGGGGGTAACGGTGCAGCTGACATAGCTGTATCGTCATCAGAATCAGTAGCGTATCGTCGCAAACCAACGTCCTGTAAGGCGGATGATTAAACAGACTCAAAAGAATCGGGGACAGAATGTAAACTAGAGTCAGAAGAAATCTTAATAACAGGAATCCCCAGAAGTGGAATAGCAACAACGTCCTCATCAAGCTCTCCATCACCATGAGTGTCATCGGGAGGACCATCAATAAACAAGTCAAAATCATCATCAAAAAGATCATCGAATGGCCAATCCTCAGGAGGAATGACCACCAAAGGAACGGGAGCGAGGATCGGTGCCACAATGTGCTCACCATCGGGGTGACCGATGATAAGATGATCGTGCACAGGAATAGGAATAACAAACGGATCCTTGTCCAGGATACCATCAGCGGGCGGTAAATCATCTCTAAAATCGGGCAGCGCAAAGGGCTGGAAGTCGTTATCATCGTCGGACATCATCACCGGGTCACTCTCTGTATTGGAAGTAAAAACCTTCGGCTCGGGGATGATCTCATCGTCAGAAACAACAGCCATGGGGTCATCAGTGTCAGACAATCCACTCTTAGAAGATGACATAGTATCTGTAACATAACAATCACAGCATATGCATATGCATCTATATCAACTACTCACATTAAACATGCAATTCAAATAGCAATGTAATCATGTATCCTTCCAAGTTTCCCAAACTAAACCACTTAGTCTCCCAGACTAAACCTCCCAGTCTCCTAGACTGAACTACCTAGTCTCTCAGACTACCCAGCCTCTCAGACTAAACTACCCAGTCTCTCAGACTGAACCACCCAGTCTCTCAGACTGAAACATAAACATAACCCTTGAAATGTGCTTCGTGTCTTTCTGTTTGTAAAAATGTTTGTTTTTCCTGGATCTGGGGGTTTTGTGTATGTAATGAAAACATGTTGTAAAAATATTTTCGTGAAAGCCCGAATGATTGTAGTCAAGACTCGAGAAGGAATCCTAGTTCGCAACAATCGAAGCTCTGATACCAAGCTGTCACACCTTGACTTTTGCGGAAGCGTGATTATGGTGTGACTTTCTTAATACCATTGCATTCAATCATAACAACAACTATATGATAAAACCATAGATGGTCATCCATTAAAAATATGACAACATTGTCTTAAAAACATAGAAATTCAAATACAAGTACAACCATGCAACTTGTTTAAAAGTTCACAAGACTCGACAGATGACATTAAATAAAACCAGGATTTGGAAGACGTGTCTCGTCCAGGAATAAGACACCCTGACCAAACCCGAAGACCATGGATGACATCTTTTATTCTTAACGCAACATGAAACATCCAACGCCCGCCAGATCCACTTTCTTAATTCCCTGAAATACATGTGTTTTGAAAACATCAACAAAAGTTGAGCGAGTTCGTGTTTTTGTTTGTGTGTTTGAATAAACCTTTGAAATCATTGTAAGTATGTATGAAAGTTTATAAATCCCGGTATGAAAGCAGCAAGGAAAAACAGATCACCAATGGTTTGCAAGGCCATTGATATGTGTGAAGTGATGCAGGAAAGCTCAAACCTAGCAGATTTTGCACCGGGCTTCCGGCTGTAAGACATAGTCTACCCATGGGCCAAACCCTGGTCCAACATGGGCGGAGCTCGCTACACCCAAATAGATCTATCACTCATGTCCCTCGGTCCTCCAACGAGGATTGATGGCCTTAAGCGTTACACCCACCACTCACATGATATAGATGTACCCTTCCTTAGCTAACCAGACCAAATTGGTAATGTTTGTAAACAGTTGTAACATGTACTTCACCCCCGAAGTTGTAAAGCTGAAAATAGTTAAAGAAAAGGAGGACACAAAACTCACAATCTTGCGTGTTCAGTCATAGTAACTCAAGCTTCTTCCGGTGTACACGACTACCTACAATGTTCAATGATCTATTCGACGAGCGGGCCGTGCCTTGACTTAGTGTTATTGTCTTTGAGTTATGTTTCTCCGTATCTTCGATATTATTCCAAGTCATATAATTACTTGTTAAAATAATAAATATTCTAACATAAATTATATTTATAAGTTTTGGTGTAACGGTTAAAACAATTTTTTTGTAACTTAATACTTCCCAAGTATTTATACTTGTATTTCCTTCCCAAGGATGGGGGTATTTGTATTCGTATTCTTACACTTGTATATTTTTGCCATGTACTAGAGTCGTATTCCGGTGTGTATTTATACGTACGAGGATACGTATCTTCTTGTAACTGTTGAGTATTCTTTTACTTAATTTCATATTAACTTTTCCGGAATATTATCTTTATTAAAAGTTCACCAATATATATTCTCAAGATATATATTGTATTAAAAATCATTTAGAAAAATTATTTATAATTTTTCTTTGGCAAAAATATTGTATTCTCTTATAAGTTCCCAAAAATAATATATTTTCAAGTCCAACTTGGAAAATATATATATAAACTCATTTTTCTTCAAAAATGATGTATTTCATATTTTTTTGAGAACACACATATTTCTCCCAAAAATATTGTATTTCATGCTTGTGTAAGAAAATATATATTTCCTAAAAATAATATATCTTCTAAAATTTCAAGAAAAATATATTTCATACTTGTCAAGAAAATAATACATTTCTTCTTGTCAAGAAAATAATACATTTCTTCTTGTCAAAAAATATGATATATTCTTGTAGAATTGTAAAAATCATATTTTCATTTCTTTGTGTCCAAAATATTATTTATCAAAATATTCTTTGTAAATAAGTTCCGGAATATTTTTGTAAGTCTTATTCCATAGTTCGGTTTCACCAATGTTTTGTGTGAAATGTGTATATTTATTCCTCGGAATTTTGGTAATATTTTGGGTGGTAATTCTTGGTATTTTGAGGTGTTATATTATTTCAAGTCCTAAAATAATATAACTAATACACCAAGTATACAAATAATCACACACATGTGACTTCTAAATATATATTTCCTAAATACATATTTAGTCACTTTTATTTATGAAAACCAACCTCCAATATTTATATTTTGTAACAAAATCTTATGGCAAAGTTTTTGTAACAATTTAAGGTTTGAACTACACTTGTAAGTGTAGGTTAATAAATATTTTTCTAAGTGTTTGGATTTTTAGAAAATTTTGCCATAGTTTCCCCTAAAAATGGAGGTTTCCATGCTTTAAAGCATATCATTTTCTTTTGTAAAACTCATCACAATCAATCCACAATCAACATTAAACAACTTACACATACCAATTTTGCCAAAATCAAGTAGTAATCTACTACTTCATGAACTTGAATATTTGTAAAAATTTGTAGTAACTTACTAGTCTTCTTAGTAAGTCTTGTTACCCTTTAAAATGTGATTAGTTCTTTAAAAACTTCATTTTTAAAAAAGTTAGATGTTTACAACTTCTTGTCACATTTTCTAAAAATATTTCTTTATGCCTTTTTCTTGCTACACAAGTGTTTCTACACTTGTTTAACCACTAAAAATAAGATTTGTTTATGTAAGAACCAAGATTAAATGAAACTCATATTTTTAACTTGGTTTCTTTGAAAAACCATTCATAAATCTTTAGATCTACATAATTAATAACTTACTTTGATCATTATTTTTCAAGAAATCAAAGTATTCTTTCAAGTTCATGATTCATGTGTGGATGATCTATCATCCTACAACATTTCTACTTTCTCATCTTGCTAGATTATGTTTTTAATCATGATCTAGCAAGATCTTATGATGATCAACATCATTTCTACAAACAATCATTGATCAACAAGCATAAAACTCATATTCATCAAGATTACTTCATTAAACAAGCTTATGTTCATGTTTACGTCTTATGATCTTTAGTGTTCTTCAAGTTTTTTATTATGATTCTTCTTTAACCACTAAAAATGGAAGTAAACTAGCAAGATCAAGACTCTTACCACTAGCACAAGGCTAGGGATGATCAAGTGAAGAAATGAGATGGATAAAAGCAAACAAGAGAGGTCCTTGATCTTCCACAAGATCCTAGATTCTTTGTATGATCTCTAACACCTTTGTGAATGCTTGGAATGTATGAGAAAGATCAAATGAAGGTGGATGTGGGTGTGGGTGATCTCGGCCGAGAGCTCCAAGGGGTGTAGGGAACTTGTGTGTGTTTTAGTGTGTGTGAGAATGAGAGTTTAGTGCTTATGGTTTCATATATAACCCATGCATTCTCAATTACCCTTGGATTTTATGTCAAATAAAAGGGAACCATATCCAATTTAAAATTAGAATGAAATCTTGAAGTATGGTAGAGGGTATGGCCGATTACTAGTGGGGGGGGGGGGTAGTAGCTTAGGTTTAACTAATTTAGTTGGTTTAAGGTAAAAATTCAAGTATTAGTTAGTTATGTTAGTTACTAGATGTTTACATTAGTACAGTGCTTCTAGTGTAAATTTAATGTTTCGGGTAGTGTCCGGTTGTTCGGTTGGTTACTGGTTCGTTAAAGTGTTAAACCTTGCAGTTTAGTGTGCTTTATGTATCTTTTTGTGACACTTTTGATTCCCGACACTTAGGAAAACATTCAGGACCATTTAACCACATTTTTGCATAAATTTAGATTGTTTAAATTCTGATTTTTGCTGAATTTTGCTGAATTCAGCACTTTGAGTGAGTTTTAGGCACTTTCCGGCACTTAAACTATCACTTAGAAAGGCAGTTTTGTGATCCTTACTTTCCTACACACTATACTAGTGTAGTACTTGGTTTCTGGCTCATTGTGTGTCTCAATGCACTGTCTGTCTATGTGCTGAGTTCTGTCAGCATTTTCCTGATTTATCAGATAACTGTGCTAACTGTACTTAATGCATCATTTGAAGCAATATAGCTTTCATGCAATATTGGTATTAAACAATGTATGATGCACATGTATGTATATGACAGAAATTAGAAAGCAGTTAATTGCAAATTCAGCACAGTCATTAAGAACTAATCATGGTTAATTAATTGTACGGATACCTGGATTTTTGACAGTTGTCACACCCTTACATTTCCCAAAGTGCTTTCCTTTACAGGTACTACAGAATGGAGTAGTGGAGGGTTTCCCGGTCCCCTTTTTCTTGTAATTACTATTATTACCCCTACGGAAGCCTTGGGTAATCTTTTGTGCCAATTCTTTTTTCCTGTTCTCTTCTCTTGTGCGTACTAGTCCGCCGGTTAAGGTGTTGGCCAATTCAACCGCAACATCAATTGTGCGGGGTCTCACAGCTTTAACTATGTCGCGAATCTCGCTAATTAATCCCCAAATATAGCGAGAAATAAGTACCGGTTCTGGCGAAGCCAGAGTTGGTACAATTCTAGCATACTCGAAAAAATTCGAAGTATACCCCATACAATCAATGTCCACCATCCGATGGTTTAGGAACTTATTCGTCATTTGTTCCTTTTCGTAGGAGGGACAAAACTTTCTTTCCACCTATTCCTTGAATTCCTCCCAACTCATGGCATATGCCACGTCACTTCCTTTTTCTTGCAGCACTGTGTTCCACCTTTCTAACGCCTCTTCCTTGAAAAGGTGGGATGCATACATCACTCTATCCTCTTCTGCGCACTTACTTATCTTAATTACTGCTTCGGTCTTCTCTAACCAACGTAGTGCGGCAGTTGCCCCTTCATTGCCTGTAAATTCGACTGGCTTACTGGCCAGAAATTCTTTGTAAGTGCAACCAGGTGTTGCAACTTTCATTTTCTTAAGTAATGGGGCCTGAACCACATTATTATTATTATCACCGCCTCCATTCACATTGTTACTGAAATTATCATCGCGGATGCGTTTGCTATGGTTGGCTTGGGAAGGTTCAGCAGGAATCTTAACGGCAACGACGATTGCGGGGATAGCGTTGGCTATTCCCTGAGCAACGATATTTTCTATATCTTGCCTATTGAGAAAATGGTCTTCATTATTAGGTTCAGATTGGTTAATTCATTTGCCGGCAGATTTATTGCGTTTTCCATCTGAATAATTAACAATATATACAAATTATTGTCACACAACGAATAGCAATTAAACACAATAAGGCAATCACAACACAATTAAGTCAACACCTATAGCCAAAATCGTCGACCTTGTGACATTTATATTTTTATAATATTTATGCATCAATACACACCATCTATTTTACAAAGGTTTTATTTTAGTTATTATTATACAATATTATATTATTATTATTATATATATATTGTGATTTTTTTTCACATACTAATATTATATAAAACCTTTTAACTACAGTTAACTGGCTTCTCAGAAACGACGCTCCCTCTTGTGACAACCCTAACTTTCAAGGTCAGTATCTCTTCGTCACATGATCTTGTTTCTCGTTATTTCTCTTTCGTATTTTCCCTGCGACGATAAATTGGTAAACGCTTGTGACTGTAATATAATAGCTAAACGTATTATGTGTTTGAGTAAATGTGTGTAAGTGTGTAAGTTGGGCCCGAATACTGTGTCGTGTATATGATTGGGCTACGTCCTCATGTTTTTATTTAAAATTGTGGTTTTAATTGGGCCGCACCCCAAATCTTTGAAGCATAAAGAGAACCCAACTAGATTAGAGCCCAACCCATTACTTTTACCTTTGGTTACAGAAGCCCAAGTGTGTGGGCTTAGGCCCAGATCGGTCAAAAGTAACAATCGCCCCAAGTTTTGTTATTTATGGGCACGTAACATGTTAATATGGATAACAAGAACACAAAATCAAAAACCCTATCCTTCCTCACCTGAATTGAGATGATAGGAATCCCCCTCCCCCCTCTGATCGAGATAGCACATTGATTCGTCAAGATTTTGGTTAGTGATTCTTGCCTGCGATATTCATAGTTGTATGTTATTGTTTATATGTGATATTGAAGGTGTGACATCCATATATGATTGATTAATTGTGATAATATGTTGCATGATTTTGTTGTATATCTTACAATTCACGAACCAATCTGAAAAACCTTTGCATGATTTTGTTAGTTGTCGTGTTTAGCCTTATATAACCGATCTGAATATTGATGATATAGGTTGCTTATGCACGATGTATTAAGGGTTTAGATCACATAGTATAGTTCTTGATTAATATATTGAAATTGTGGAATTGTATGTGTAATGATAAAAATTAGTGAACATGAAATATCTGAAAATATGCACATGAAATCGTATGATTTGATAAACTAGGTGATAGTTTTCTTGAAAGTGTGAGCATGTGTAGATGCCTAAGTTTATAGATCTGGTAGTATGGAATTGGGTAATTAGAATTTTGTATGTTGTTCCTGTTGATCGAAAATAGGGGGCAAACAGAATATCATGGGCTTCATAGATTGGGTTGTACCCATAGGTAAAATAGACACTCACTTGGGGGATTGTTAACTTGCAAGGTGCATGTGGATTTGGGGCCTTACACATATATCAACTGGGCCCAGGTTGTCTTTTATAGTCGTAATACCCATAATAATATAATCTGAATGTTTTCCTATGTGTGTTTTATATGGATAACTTCTTGGAAAAATGCTTGTTGGGATGTTAACGGGTACACCTATATTGCAAGGGAATTATGTGTGTTGGACCACAAATAGTCACACCAATGCACTCGCATTTTAGTTAAGGGTCGTGCACTTATAATGGGTCATGTTGACTTGGACCACATACATAAACTACTGGTGGTTGAACTCGTATTGTGAACTTGTATGAACTGTGATGCCATATGTGCTACGTGATGATCGACATGTGTTTTCAACTTGATGGAATAAGTAAAAATTCGTGCATAAGTCTGATTGATAACAATAACCATGTTAGGATTGGTTTAAGAAACTTGAACACGTAGCTAATCTAACCGAGCAAACCAAGGTGAGTTCACTGCTATTTTTCAAGCATGCATCCCGGGGAGGGATATCGGGTAACGTTCCGGGGAGGAATGTCTGGTTATTGGGATGTTTGTTATTATTACTCAGTTTCTATCATATAAGACCCCTTACATCTACCGACAGTTGCCGGGGAGGCAACGAGGTTATTAGTTGATAGCGCTATTAAGTTTGGCACCCTCACACCGTACCGGGGAGGACGGGCGTGAACTAATTTCCTTAAAGCATGACTAATGTTTTGATAGAGACATTGGGGTTGGGCAAATACATCTTGTAGCCATTGCGGTAATCGAGTTAATAACAACATCAGATCAAAATTGTTAAACTGTTTTATACATATATCTGGTAACTAAACTCGTTAGCAAAACTTTGAACTCGCCAGCGTCGTCTGACACACTTGTTTGCATGCTTGTAGGTAGTTAGATGTCTTGCATTGGAACTTACTGTCTGGAGTAGCTGGAGTGGTCATGGGTCGACTGGAGGGATTCATGTTATTGATTTCTTAATACTATATGTTGGTTTGAAACTGTTTAACTTTGGTTTGTCATTTGCTTCCGCTGAACATGTTGGTTTTCATTTAAACTCGTTGATGGTATTTTACATTAATAATTAAGGATTTTATTTTGAAACTTGTACGCATTCAATGTAATTAGTGGCTCGTTATTGGTATGTCACACGCCTAACAGGGACATTCCCTAGGTGGTATTTTGGGGGTGTGACACCTCTGGTCGTACTTCCACGTGATGTTTTCCCCCACTTCTCGAATCCGATTTCCCGCATCCCCCAGTTCCTCGCCCTAGCGGTGCAATTCAGCAACGTTCTCAGGGTTCATGGGTGGAAAAGGTGCAGGTTCAGGATCAAACTAAGGAAAATAAACATTTGGGTTATTCATAAAATTCTGAAAATGCCAGTCGCTCGTCCACCATTCTTCTAGCTGTCCTGTAACAGGTAGAGGGTTGACAATAGCGTCTGGAATAGCATGTTCCAAATTGATTGGAGTTCTGACTGGGCAGGGAAATTGAAAAGAGTTTCGTCAACAGGTCCGATGAGGTCACAGTTTGCAAGTTTTCTATCGAGTTCCTCCCAAGGTGGCAACTCTTGGGCTTGACCAGAGCTCTCCCCTACTTCCTTTCCTTTTCCTTTTGGATCCTCCGTCTTTTTCACCTTTTGGACAGCGGCTTCTTCTTTCGTCCGCGCTTCTAGTCCAGAAGCCTTCTCCTTTTTTTAGGCTTAGGTTTCTCCTGTGACTGGGCCTGAAACACTAGGGGCTCCTCGGTATCCGCCTGATAACCAGATGGGTTTCCTGTTGAATCCATATCGGTGGTATGGATTGTAAAGTTTCGGAGTGCTTCCGACAGTTCATTAATGCTGTTAGCACACATGAAGAAACACACAAAAATCCAAATTAAAATTTTATTTATTGTAAATTTAATTTTCACAGAATCACAAAATTGGCAAATTGAAAAATTAAGCATTTTTCAAATACTTAATTGCCTTAAATCAGTGGCTCTGGTACCACCTTTTTCTATCACGGCCCCCGACCCAGTTTCCTGGTTCGGACGCCGCGGGACAGAAACCCGTGGTATTGGTGTTTAATTTGGCAGCGGAAATTTTAACAGGATCGTTTAAACTGAAAACACCCCATTTATTTTATTTCAAGATTTGGGACAAACCCCGTAATTTACAATAAAGGAATTTCCCTGGGAAATCCCCTGATTACAAAAACATGTTTATTTATTTACTGAGCCACTTCCTTCAAGCTATAGTGCTACGCGATACTTTTCCTGGTTCACAGTAAATCACCTTAAACATGTTTTAAAAAGATTTTATCAGCGGGGAAATACTGGCGAGTCATTCAATTTGTATAAAACGACACATGGTCATAATTTACAGTATTAAGAGTGATTACAATTGCTCCTATCTTATAATTATCTGGTCCAGTTGTCACTCGACCAGATCTGTGACTGTGGTCATATCACTATTGGGTCCGTTCACCCAAAAGTGACGGGTATCACTATTTAGGTCCGTTCACCTAAAAGTGATAAAACAGCAGTAATGTGCACAACACCCCACTTACTGCCAGTAATTTAAGATAACAAAGACTTAATCCCTGTAAAATATAACTGGAAATCGTTTGAGGGTTTAGAAAGCAATTTTGATAAAAACAGAATGACTCACATTGCAAGTTTAACTGGACAGAATTCGCCTACTGATTAAGCCTGGTAACCTAGTTAAAATAACAATGCAAACGAAACTAGGTCAGTAACTTAGTTCAACATTTATGATAATTTCACGAGATCGAAACCCTCACGACGAATGACAAAGTATAGCCCGTATTCAGGCAGCACTTAAACATCCATCGAATCGGTTTTAATCGATCGGACATTGTCTCGTAGCAGTGATCGAGTTATTACCCTATTGTCGCAGCAGAGGTTCAGGATTATAACTATTTTTGAACGAAACAGCGTATATTTGAACGTATGTTTTGAAGTTTTACGCCGAAACAATCAAACAGTCTCAATCCCAAGCCCCTGGCTTTATAGCCTAAATTGGACCCGCCCGCGTGTCGCGCCGGCTGCCAGGTTTCCTGGCACGTGTCGCGGGGCAGACCAAAATAGGCTAGGGTAGCCTTGTTGTACGTATAGCCCTGGTGAGTCAAATTGAACGAATTTTTGTGATTTATTTTCATTTTATGAGGATAATTATCAATTAGGGGATACCCCCCTTGAGTTTTAGGGGGCCCTGATCCTAGTTTTGCCTATTCTTAAAATTTACGGGTCATGCCATACCACTTGGGGGTCTTAATTGGGGTTTCCTAATGTGTATTAATAAATTAAGAAATAATAATTTTGGTAAGAGTTGTTACACAGTTAATGTGAACCCTCCTCATGTTGAACCTGTCACTACAACTGATACTGCTGATGCTGATCATTCTCGAGAAGATCCTACCGCTGATCTTCCTCCTAGGAAATGAAGCAGAAGAGATCCTAGGATCAGTGGTGAGGTTAATGTTGAAGTTCAGACAACTACAGACACATCTAACCCCAATGACACTACACAATCAAAGGTTAATTACATACCAACAGAATTGAGTCCTGCAATCATCGAATTTATGGCTAATGAAAGAGCTACCATGTATATGCCTGTTCCTAAACCCGGTGAAGGTTCAAGCAGTGGTCCATCTGACGCTGATGTTCTTAGAGCTGCTGAGCTACTGCAAGCTGCTGCTATTTAAGTTGAAGCAGCAGCTAAGTCAAAACAAGTTGTAACCCCTGAAGCTGCAGAGAGTTCCGACAGTGAAGATTTGTTTGAAGAAAATGAGACTACAATTCTGATGTGAAGAATCTCTGCTCTTGAATAAGACAAAATATTCAAGGATGCTCAGATTGCAAATCTTATGGAAGAATTGGTAGTTAAAAATCAGAAAATCAATGAATTGGAAACAAATCTGGGAGCCCTTAGTGCTATAGTTATGGATATG
>JARYGA010014025.1:0-45547 GCA_030545235.1 Helianthus tuberosus
AGCATTTGGATAAGGTGTGTTCGAAGCTCAAAGTTGTTAGCATCAACGTTAGGAGGGTTAATAGCGGCTCCAAGATTACCGACCATAGGCCGTAGGTAATCCATGAGAGTGCGTTGATCCGCCATAGGGGGGGTTTTGGATCGAGGCTTTTTGTTGGTTTTTGACTTTAAGGCGTTTTCTTAAAAAGCGCTAGGGTTCGTCAAGCGGTACTTTTATGTCTTTGTCGAAAGTGGAGGTCATGCACCAAACTGTATTCCTGCGAATTATACAGAATTGTGTGATTTTCTGCGAACAAAAACAAAAAGAAAGCTTGATCAGAAGGGTAGCACGGCCCCATGCTGTGGCTGGCACGGCCCATGCTGTCTAGGAAAAACTTTCTGTTTTCAGGTTCCCAGTACTGGAAGTTCAACACGGCCTCTAGCTCCTGTAACACGGCCCCGTGCTCTTGTAACACGGCCCCGTGTCAAATATTTCTAGTAACAAGAAAACAGGTTTTCCCAGATACTGCAGATTTAACTTGGCCTGTGTTGATCCCACTCGACCCCGTGCTAAATCTGCAGAAAGCAGATTTTTTAGCGGAAAAGAAGAAAAATAAAAAGAAAAGAAAAAAAAATGATTATGTCATACCCCAACCGATGGCGGAAACATCGGGATGAGACGAAGTGCGTAGATTGCAAGAGACTTCATAACACTATGTGACAATATTAATTTAATTCAAATTTCATTTCAAGACTAATTGTCATACAAGATTCAAATAAAAATAACAACATTGTTTCAAATTGTAACATAACAACAAAAGATAGATTAATCTAGGTGTGTATCTAGTCCACCCTAAATCTTGTTTCATCTTGTAACATCACTTCATCAATTAACCTGCAACATGTATTAAAATAGAGTTCAATGCAAAAGCAAAGGTGAGTATACAAGTTTTGTTACATAGCATAAATAGAATAAAAAGTGCTCATATCCAACATGATTCATAATATCTGAGTACCAGTATGCAAATATGGGGTACAATATGTTCAAACCCGAGTATACAACGCGTTAAAATAGCCTAATCCAAATAGAGTAGCGGGAGGTAACATGTTTAACTTAACAATACCCCAAGTCTAACGGGTGGTGCGTTAATCCTATAACGCTATAATTGTTAAGAGAGGCTAGCAAAGTTAATGTAACAACTCTCATTAAAAGTCCTATTTATTTTATTATTCTATCCAATAGGAAACCCTAATTAAGACATCCAAGTGATTCTGCACAAACCCTAAAATTTTCAGAACAATCAGAATCAGGATCAGGGCCCCTAAAACTCAGGGGGGGTATTCCCTACTTGACAATTATCCTCTTAACTCGTTGTCAGAATCGAAATTTCAAGGTCGACTCAGCCAGGCTAGAAACACACGTGGCAAGCCTATGACCCTCCGTGTCCCCTTACGGACCGTAAGGGATAAGGCTTACGGTCAATAAGCCTATCAATTTTCATGTATAAATAGCAGACATTGTGTAACACCTCGAAAAATCACGTCCAATGAAGTATTGACACGTGTAATAAACCCTAATGAAGTCAAACGTTGAATTTAAGGGACTAATTTTTCGAAAAATCGAAAACTTTGATTATGAAAGAACTGGAAGTATTATCATACCTAAATAAGTTTCTAAATAACCTCTTACGATGTTTATATTCACAAATGAGCCACTTGATGATTAAGTGTAGCCATTTGTGTAATTAATTGAAGTTTGCGCAATAAAGGGTTAAAAGCGTCAACATGTAAATTCTTACCTCTGAGTGACCTTTTAACAAACCGGGAGCTTCATGATATTCGATCATAGTCTCGGGAGTGCCAATTATTGGCCGACTAAGGTTTTTATGCCTATAAGTAAAGTTACGCGCAACTTTGCAAGTTAGAGGGACTAAAAGTGTCAATATGTTTAATTATACCTCTGAATGACCTTTTAGCAGACCCGAAGCATCGTAATGTTTAATAATACTTTCAAGAATGCCTAATATGGATTAGATAAGGCTTCAATGCTATTAAATGATGAGATGCGCAAGTTTGCGCAATAGAGGGACCTAAAGCGTCAACTTTTGAATCTACGCCTTTCGGTGACCATCTAAGCGAACGTGAGCGTAGTAATATTTAATTATATGCTTGGGAATGATCAATATGGGCATGGAAGGCTTGGATATCATTAAACGGCATTTCGCGCTACTTTGCGCAATTAAAGGACTATTTGCGTCAAACTGCAAAAGTATGTCGATTCGTAGGGTAACGGACCTTCCGGAAGATGACCCTAAGTTAAACATGCCCTAAATATCCTTTGTAAAGCTTAGATATAGGCTTAGAGGTGTTCGGTGCGCAAAAATAAACTTTTATGTCAAGCAGGGACTAAAAGTGTCAAAAAGTGCACAAGTTTGCATTTTCGCGCATATCTCGCATTCTGAATATCTCCGGACACCCAAAAATTTATGTAAGCATTAAAATATTTTATTTTAGTGATCGCCATGATAAAATTCCATTCGTCGCGTAATTTGGATCTTTTTTAGCGTCCGTTCGTGTTTCGTCGTAATTAGTCGAACAACGTGACCGTACGACCAAACGAACCGACATCCGACATGTTCTTGAGCATGTTTCATGTCCCTCATGTTTAGGCATCATTGTAGAGGCTTAAAAATGGTTTAACGGGCCTCAAACGCATCAGAAAGGGGCTAGAAGCATGCAGGGACCAAAACTGCCATTTCAGAAACTTGATTTCCAGCTGTTACAGCTGTTTTAATCAATTGCAAATGGTATTCCTACAATCTAGGGGCTGCCCATAGGATTATAAAACCACCTTACACTTGTAATGATCTGAATATAGCTCCCCGACACTTGTCGCGATCCTACGAGGTCCCGAAAAGTATATAAGGAGGTGGGTTTTCACTTTCACCTCACACCTTCATTCCATTCTGCTTATTCTCTGATTTCTGTGAGGATCTCGAGCTTCTTGAGAACCTCCTTCAGTCCATTGGACCCTTGTAAGTGTCCCCTTTCGTGCTTAGTTAAATATTTAGCGGTTATAGCCGAAAAGTCAAGCGTTTCGATAAACGCTTTGACTTTTAAACGGTTAAGCCATTGTTCGTAATGAACATGGCTACGTGACCATAATTAGGTAGCTGTTTAACCCTCAAAAGGGCACCTCCTAATTACCACGTTTGCTTAGTTAATTGTCGGGTCGAAATAATCAGTTTTTAATTAAAATTTATAACTAATGATATAAAGGCAATAAAATCAGTTTTATCACTTTAATAACTTGGTAAATATTAGTTGAACATGTCTAAACATGTTCAACCCGACAATTCTAAGTATAGGCTCGGTTCGGAGCCGAAAGTCGCAAAAAGTTGACTTTTGCTTTGACTTTCTGTTCTGACCCGATTTAGCTTAGTTTAGATATGCCTTAGGATTCCATTAGGACCATATTATAAGTTAGTATAACCCTCCGAGGTTATACAACTTGGTTCCATAGAAATCCTAGTTCATGCATGTTTCCGTTAAATGCCTAAATGTTGACCGTTATGCCCTTTTGACCCTAAAACGAGAATTTTGAAAATGTGAGAGGACAATAATCTTTATTACTGATTTATAGACTTGTCCCTGAAATTTGACATCAGTTTGAGGTCTAGAATAGAAGTTATGCTCATTAGCGTAATTGAAAAGCTTTTTATTAATTAAACGGCGTAATTAGCGTATATCCTATCTAAACCCAATTTTTGATACCAAAATTTTTACCTACTGATATAAAATAATATTTTGGGATTTTTGAAGATTTTTATTTATTTTTAGGTTGAGCATAACTTAGGGTTATAGCATTAATTCGGTAATTACCGGTTTTGCCCTTTTGGGCTATAAAATGAGTTTTACAAATCCTTTTGATGCCAAACCTTTTCCTACTGATCTAATATGATAAATAAATTATTTTGAGCCTTCTGGAATAATAAAAACATCAGCTTTCCGTTGAAAACCCGAAAATGGCTCCAAATCGCCTTTTTAAGCGTTCTTAACGCATAATATGTATCAAAACTATTTTAAACATATAAGGGTTGATGCCTACTAATATATTCAGTAAATTTTTATATTTTAACAGTAAGGAAAAGTTTTAAACTCAGGTTTTCAGTTTTGACCTTTTAAGCCTATCTGAAATTACCAAAATGCCCCTACGGTGCATAGTATGGTTATGATTAATAAATTTCACATATATATGATACCCTACTGATATAACTTAGTAAATTAAGTATTTTACTGATTAATCAGACCTGTAACTCAAAATGATATTTAATCTCTTTTATAACCTCTAAAATGACCAAAATATCCCTGCGAGGCATAAATTGGTTTTAAATTCGTTTTGGGCATAACGGAAGGATCCTACTGATATCACAACATGTTTAGGGCATATTAACTTAGGAAACCTGTTCATGACTCATTTGGTTACCCGTTACGCATATTTCGCGTTCGGATCGGTTTATGTAACTAGTTTGCATAAATTAGCCGAAACGGGTCAAACGTTATCGTTTTTATCTCAAAATCCAGAATGTGTTTAGTTTACCCATATTATACAAGTCTCCAAACTTGTCGGGTCTAAATCACATCCTATTCTGGTCTTCGCTTAATCATGCGTTTTGAACCGTAAACCTTTCCTTAAAACTAACCGGTCTAAGTTACGACTTAAATAAGACCCGTTAGGAATCTAATAGGTTAATAAAACCTTCGTTCCAGATTGAGAGCCCAGTAGAAGTACTTGTGCTTGCTGATTAGAGTATACGGCTGAGTATAAATTGCTTTGCTAGCTCAGGTAAATACTTTTAACTTATTTTCCCTTATACGGGCTTGGGATACGGTATTATAAAAATACCGCTTGGTCGGGTGTAGAAACCTTTTAATCGGAGATGATTAAATTGCATAATCCCGTTTTAATCTGTATTGATTGATAACAAATAACATTAGGGGTTAATGACCGTGTCCTGGATATCCTTGGCTCATTTAAAAAGTGAATGGCCATAACTTAAGCACAAGGTGTAGGCATAACACCTCCTGTTGCGTATGTAAAAGATATACTCACTCGTAAGGCTGTCTTCTTGTGAGTTATATTTATGGTGTGTCGATTAATCTTGACCGGCTTGTATTGTATAATCACCTGCCCTAAATGTTGGACAAGCATGTAAATCGGATACAAGATTTTTATTAATAAGATTGTCCCAAGTTATAAAAGATATTTTTGTGCCTCGTGCATTCAAATCAATTTTCAAACTTTTTTTCCAAAATGAGTCAGTTAATTGTATTTACCAGTGTAAACTGACGTATTTTTCCAAAAAGGTTAAGTGACAGGTACTGAACGTAAATGGCTGGAAGCTCAGGGCGTTAATAAGGAATCATGCAAGTTCTAGATGCCTGAAGTCTGTTGAACAGTTTTTCTTTTATTTGATCCGCCTGTGGATCCTTTACTCTCCGTTGTAATACTTTGATATTACTTTATATTCGGATTGTAATATATTTATCTTTTGCTTCCGCTGTGCATTTATATATTGTGTTGTTTGACTATGACGATATCAACTACGTCACGATACTCCCCACCGGGCCCACCGGTAATACGTGGAAATATCGGGGTGTGACACATTGGGACTTGAATTCTGGCACTCGAACGACGTTCAAACTCCAAATTTACGCTGAGTTATTGTTTAAATACTACAAAAACACACACAACACGAAACGATGCCGCAATAACAGGGTATTAACTCGATCGCTGCTATGATTCAATGTCCGATCGATTGAAACTATCCGACAGGATGTTTAAGCGCTATCCTTTGTCATTAGTCGTGATTCCGACAGGATGTTTGAGTACCACCCGAACTCGGGGAATACTCTGTCATTCGTTGTGAATCCGATGGATGTTTAAGTGATTGCACTTTGTCATTCGTTGTGAGGGTTTTAATCTCGTGAGTTATCGTAATTGCTGTATTAAGTTACTTACCTAGTTAGTATGCACTAGGTTACAAGGCTAAATTAATAGGCTAAGCTCTACCTATATAAATCTGCAATATATCAAGGATTATCTGTAGATTAAACTTTGCCCGTATGAATCTGCATGCTTATAATGTGAGTCGTTCTCTTTTTATCAAATTACTTTTAAAATCATGTTTATTTTCAAAGTTATAATTACAGGGATTAAGTTTATGTAATCACCAAATTACAGCCAGTATGTGGGATTTTGTATACATTACTTGATAACCGTCACTATTGGACAACGAGTTAGCCAATGAGTGATATGACCATAGTCACAGACACCATTGGACAATGAGGTTACCGATGGTTGGTCGAGTGACAAATACTGTGGGTAGTTGGTTGATATCAGAAACATTGTAATCTCTCTTAATACTGTAATTTATAACACTGTTTTCTAGTTATACTTGGCAGTGATTAAGTCTTTGCCAATCTTAAAGAAGCAAATGTAAAAACTCTTAATGCTGTGAAGTATAACAAATATGTTTTATAAAACCTGAATGAACTCACCAGTATTTCCTGCTGACAAAACCTTTTTAAAACGCGTTTCAGGTAATTACAGTAGATTGAAGTAAGAGATGGATACGACACTGAAAGGCTTCAAGAAGTGGCTTATTTTATTAATTAAATCAAATTAAGAAATATTGTTTTATGTAATCAAATTTATCTTTATTAAAGCTACCATTGTAAAACATGGGTTTATCCCATCTATTTAATAAATAAAATCCGGTGTTTTCTAAACTCTGATATTTTTCCTAACTCACGATCCTGATGAAATTTCCGCTGCAACGTTTTCAAAATAATCACCAGTACCACGTGGCTGTTCGCGGATCCCGATTCCGTCCAGGGTGGGTCGGGGGTCGTGACAGAAGGTGGTATCAGAGCCACTGATTTAAGCCAATAGGTGTTGTAATAAAATACCTAAATTTAAACAAAGAGTTAGGTACTTGATATTTTATGGTAGCACTCAGGATAGTATTTAGACTTGAACTTAAGAAAAGATGCCTTAGTATAAGCTTAGAGATAAGCTAAAATACTTGTGTAAATAAAGTATGATGGATTTTGGTATGCCGTAAGAATAACGATTAGAACATTGTAGGCAATAGCACTTAATTGCTATTAATTCTTGCTTATTGATATTACTTGGTCTAGAATAAGATATGTTACGGGAATACAAATTTCCCTAATTCTGGATAAAAGCCTAATAAAAGAGGCACTTTTAAAAATACTATTTATGGGAAATATAAAATTTTCTCCGGCAAGACTGGGTATGGTGTAACAGACTCTCCAGCTTGATTCGGATATACTGGGATTACCTCTCCGGCGCAAACCAGATAAGACGGGGTATATAATATGTCAAACAAGTGACAAGATTTCCCTAAATAGTATCATGATCTGATATCTGACTGGTTATTGGAAATACAAATCTGTTAAATACATTATGAAGGGTATGTATATTACAGCATGTGAAATATATGATTATATAGATATGTATATCTATAAGAAATTCCAAAAGTCAATTTGGAATAAAGCACAAGCATATGTGTCTAGATTTCTTTATTAGGAATCTCTTTTCCGATATCAAACATTATTTCGTTTGATCATCTACCTCATAACTCGTACAACAAAATAAACAATGGAAACTTTTTAAGTTGGGACACTATCAAAAGTATAAGAATTTCCAATACGTTACCATAAACTATTAACGCAAGTAAGAAGAATGAAAAGTTGTGCTAGTGCATAAGAAAACACATAAAACTTAAATTATACGTCCACAGACGTCGAAATATATCACACACGACTTCCAAGGCTAGACCTTTGGAAAAGATAAATTGGGCACGATGACACTAATGCTAATTCCGTCAGTAGAAGAACTACTAATAAAAAAATAAGCACTTTGACACGCGATCCTACAAACGACATGAATCTCGCTGAGGTACGTTGTAACAAGATTTCACAACCATCGGTGCACAGTCTAGTCAGAGTCATAATTATTAGTACTACAAAAACAAGTCACATACCTTTGCAAATTTCCTATTTCATTTTAATCGACATTCCCTGGTAATGTCACTTAACAACGGTTATCACACGAAATTCCAGATAAGGTTATTATATTTCTTTTTCTGACTTCTGCATATAATGAGTTGACTTTCGCATCTCTACTTCCCCTAATGGTCATCATACCATGAGGATTTCTTTCATAGTATCGAATATTGATCTATTTCATTTCTTGGTAAATCCACACATTACACATGCACTGTTGTTGCGCATGTGGTTCGTTTGATTTATGAAGACCACTGGAGGGCTTCATCCCGATTTGTTATTTTATCAAAACTCAAATATCATTTCGCTATACTTGATTTTTGGTACTGTAAACCGCATTATTACAAAACGATAACTCTTTGATATCGAGTCAATGAATTTCTTGAAAACCTCAAATTTCTTTACACGGTTTTTGTTGTGACCATGTCCGAACTTATTAAAATTCATTTTGTTTAAACCGAGTTCAATTATTTGAATTTGCTCGCATTACATATTCAATTCAAGGTTCCATATGATGAATTAAAATCATCATATTCGAAATAATCTTAACAAGCATTTCAATTTTCTTGAACTATAACATGCTTGTGTGATCCTCGACTTCATTAAATCATTTTGATCACAATCACCTTGTGGTGATGTTTTCACAAAATCTGAAGCTTGCGCTAATTTCGGATTTAATTATTTGTTCATTTATATTGAATCCGCTTGGTTGATTTATTCTATACAAGCAATCTTAACACAATCATGTGCTAAGATAATGATACGCAAATTCATTTCATATTTCAGTGTATCTCTTAATAATTCTTACAACATCAATCGAGCCTTTCGTGATATTATTGCTTTATCATCGTTGATCGAAAAAAACATTATATAAATATAAATGTAATTGATTAATTACCTAATTTACAATATAGTATTCCTATATTTAAAAAGTCTTGTTAAACCATTGAGGTGAAAAATTTATATTTTTATATATATGTATAAAAATTATGTTGAGATATACTCTCATTTAAGTTTATATTTAAGTTATTTATTATTAATAATTTTATTATTATTAATAATATATTAATAGTGGTGGTGTTAATATTATTATTTTTAGGTACTAAGGTTATTGTCAAGGGGCAGGTATTGAGTAGCCTAGCCTTAGTTAGGCATGGACTGATCACCTATGCTTAAACAAGACAGCACTAACCAATATCCAACCATGATAATGACTAGTTAATATAGATAAATTAAGTCATCATACTTATTTAGTAAATTTTAATTATATATAAAAAATATTTTTATAAAAATATATATACTTTGTACTGTAAAGAGAAGACATATTTTCATAAAACAATACAAGAATTAGAGGGACGAATAAAAATTATATAAATAAATTGTCTATCACATGTTTTGTGGTAACTATGTACCATAACGCTCTGGCAAGAAAATGACCATATAAGAATAATATGGTAGTCATCAATTATGTTGGGTTAAAGGAACATTATGATATATAAGAATAGTCCTCATTTTCACTATTTGTAAATACATTCACAACGTTATATGGTTTCAAAATGAAAATAAGTAATCACATAGATTCGACCCTTTAAATGTTATATATTTACAAATTAATTTACAAATACTTTTGTACAATAAATATTTTTACACCTTTATTTACAATTTTCATTTAACGTTATAAATAATAGTGATTTCTTTTACAAAATAATAATACTAAAATATTTTGTAATGTAATAACTTCATTGCAGTGTTTTGTAATATATATTACATAGTAAATATAAGTATTTTACATAGTATAGTAAAATACTAAAATAATATTTATTTAAAAGTGGTGACCATTTACATATAGTAAAAATGCGTAACAAATAAAATATATTACATATTATTTATATTTGATATGTAAGATATGGTTCAGACAGGAACACAAATAATATATATTACATTTGCTTTACAAATATAATAGTTGGTCATGCCAAAACAACTTGTTCTTATTATATTTCGATCTCTAGAATATAGTATGAAAAATATGGTCACTACTAATGTACTATCACATTATTTCATAATTAAAACAAATTGGAACTCTAAACAATGATACACTAACTCTATTGTGTTTTGGTGTATCTTTACAATTCACTCATCTCAGCACATTGATTCTCTCATATCATAATTCAATATTTGACAAATCATTTTCATGCTTTTATTTTATTTTGAACCTGTCGATTCTAAATTTTCCTCAGTTGCCAATCAAAGTAAGTTTTCTTTTGACAAAGAATTTTATTGATTCTAAAAATCCTTCACATTCATTTTAAATATCTATTGATAATATATCTTTTGGCTTGAACCTAGTCACCTTGGAAATTATATCATTTCATTTCATTCGTTTGTCATCAATTTCTTGAACTAATTCAGTTGAACCATTGAATCCTATTTATTGTACAACTCGTATTCACAAAATTTGATATTTTAATTCTGTGTCATCTACCTTAATATTGTTTTTATTGACTAAAATATGACATAAGTCTAAAAGAAATATCGTAACCCAAATCTCGAGGACGAGATTTAAAACAAGGTGGGGAGAATGTAACAACTCTCATTAAAAGTCCTATTTATTTTATTATTCTATCCAATAGGAAACCCTAATTAAGACGCCCAAGTGATTCTGCACAAACCCTAAAATTTTTAGAACAATCAGAATCAGGATCAGGGCCCCTAAAACTCAGGGGGGGTATTCCCTACTTGACAACTATCTTCTTAACTCGTTGTCAGAATCGAAATTTCAAGAATCGTCGACTCAGCCAGGCTAGAAATACACGTGGCAAGCCTATGACCCTCCGTGTCCCCTTACGGACCGTAAGGGATAAGGCTTACGGTCCGTAAGCCTGTCAATTTTCGTGTATAAATAGCAGACATTGGGACTTGAATTCTGGCACTCGAACGACGTTCAAACTCCAAATTTACGCTGAGTTATTGTTTAAATACTACAAAAACACACACAACACGAAACGCTGCCGCAATAACAGGGTATTAACTCGATCGCTGCTATGATTCAATGTCCGATCGATTGAAACTATCCGACAGGATGTTTAAGCGCTATCCTTTGTCATTAGTCGTGATTCCGACAGGATGTTTGAGTACCACCCGAACTCGGGGAATACTCTGTCATTCGTTGTGAATCCGATGGATGTTTAAGTGATTGCACTTTGTCATTCGTTGTGAGGGTTTTAATCTCGTGAGTTATCGTAATTGTTGTATTAAGTTACTTACCTAGTTAGTATGCACTAGGTTACAAGGCTAAATCAATAGGCTAAGCTCTACCTGTATAAATCTGCAATATATCAAGGATTATCTGTAGATTAAACTTTGCCCGTATGAATCTGCATGCTTATAATGTGAGTCATTCTCTTTTTATCAAATTACTTTTAAAATCATGTTTATTTTCAAAGTTATAATTACAGGGATTAAGTTTATGTAATCACCAAATTACAGCCAGTATGTGGGGTTTTGTATACATTACTTGATAACCGTCAGTATTGGACAACGAGTTAGCCAATGAGTGATATGACCATAGTCACAGACACCATTGGACAATGAGGTTACCGATGGTTGGTCGAGTGACAAATACTGTGGGTAGTTGGTTGATATCAGAAACATTGTAATCTCTCTTAATACTGTAATTTATAACACTGTTTTCTAGTTATAATTGGCAGTGATTAAGTCTTTGCCAATCTTAAAGAAGCAAATGTAAAATCTCTTAATGTTGTGAAGTATAACAAATATGTTTTATAAAACCTGAATGAACTCACCAGTATTTCCTGCTGACAAAACCTTTTTAAAACGCGTTTCAGGTAATTACAGTAGATTGAAGTAAGAGATGGATACGACACTGAAAGGCTTCAAGAAGTGGCTTATTTTATTAATTAAATTTATCTTTATTAAAGCTACCATTCTAAAACATGGGTTTATCCCATCTATTTAATAAATAAAATCCGGTGTTTTCTAAACTCTGATATTTTTCCTAACTCACGGTCCTGATGAAATTTCCGCTGCAACGTTTTCAAAATAATCACCGGTGCCACGTGGCTGTTCGCGGCTCCCGATTCCGTCCAGGGTGGGTCAGGGGTCGTGACAGTTAATGAGCATATAACAACCAAATAGTTTACATAGCATATGAGAATAACAAGTATCACACATAGTTTCATGTTAAGCATGGATAGAGTATGTTTAAAATAGTCTAAGAGTCACTTTGTATAATATACATGTTGCATCCCAAAGTGGTAAAAAGTAAAAGGGATCGAGTATACTCACGGTTTTTGCAAGCTTTCCTACTTGAAATCCCGCGAGTGGTTTTGATGGATGGATTAGTTTGGAGCACCTAGTCCTTCTACACGAGGAAAACATAGGTGTGTGAGTTTGGAGAATAACGGAAGATTATAGCTTCGGAATTTAGAATAACCTAAAAGTATTATATCAAAATAATCATATTCAACAATAACACTTGTATGACACTATGTAACCACAAGGGTTATAATATTTTCATGAGTTGAACACCCATTAGAATCATAACAAGGTTTAGGTCTTAGATGATGTTCTACTACTTTGACAAATGAACATGAATTCATCATCAAAGGTTCGAATGTACATAGTTATTATTTAGGTTATGTAGTATATATTAATATGTCCAATATAACAAGTATTTCAAGCATGAGGTAGAAGATTAAATCTTCATTTAGGTACCTCAAATGTGTCATAGAATTCATGTAGGAGGTAGGAAGAACAAGCTTCCATTTAGGCACCTCTTATGTGTTCACCACTACACTTGTTGTACAAACATACAAGGAGGGTCATGAACTAAGATTAATACAAGAATAATAAACACTATGCTAAAAGAAATCATCAAGTAATGTGGGGATTTTATGTTGGAACAACCCAAGTCATTCCATAATCACACCTACATCAAGCTTGGAGCTTGAACATTACATGTGGGTTATAAACCCTAAACGAAACAGAAAGTTTAAGAGGTTTAACCTTTGCTCTTGTATGTCTCAGCCCCGTTTTTAAGCCCAACTAACCATACAAGTGGTTATGCGCATAAGGACGTGGGTTTGAGTGAGTTAAACTCATGTTTAAGCAAAGGTTAATGAAAACAAACTTGAACAGTGGACTTTGAAGCCTTTTTGCCGGATTTACAGGGACTTGTTTGCTGTGAAACACCCCTAGAATCGAAGCTAAGGTCAAGCCAAGTGTTCTGGAAAAAGAATGGACTAAAACGGATGAGAAACGAAGAAGTTATGCCGACTTTAGTGGAGCTTGAAGATTCTGCTCGAACTTGCAATTTGCAGTTGTTTAGAGGTGAATTTAGGGGAGTTTGGAGTGTTTAGAAAAGTGTAGGAAGCTTGGATTAGGATTGGTATTTATAGGGAGTGATTAGGTTAGGTTTGGTGAAGTAATTAATGTTAAAACATGCTCAAAATTCGAATTTAACACCAAAACAGCGCCTTTTTTTGAGTCTGGCCGCGCTGGGCTGCCTTGGTTCAGCGTAAAGAGGGGTTAAAGTTTATCTGGTACGGGTTTATAACCATAAGAAGGCCGCAGCCCAGCGGTTAGTATGTGTGTGTGCGAGGCGGGTGACCCGGGTTCGAGTCCCGCGGTCAGCAGCGTTTTAATTCTTTTTTTTGTGTTGCTTTTGAAAGAAAGATCTTTCAGAAATGACATAAACAGCCCCTGTAGTTAAAGTTTAAGTTAATTACTCAAACAACCCTAAACTTATGTTATGTTAGTTTGTTTAAAAAGAAAACTAACTTTATAATACAAACTAACTAGGTAATTTACTAACTTTAAAGTCTAACGAGTTTAATTAGATTATTATAAAAATAAAATTGCAAGATTAATTAATTTTAATTAATCAAACAATTTATAAATAATTATATTTATAACGAAATAAGGATAAAAGGTTTTCGACGATCAATCAGTTCGCGCAACTTTCGAGTTTCATTATTTTACGAGTTTCAACTAGTTTAACGAGCATTGAGCGTAATAACGAATCGAGAGTTTTGGATAGTATATCGTTTAAACATGAATTCTTGCACATAAGTCTAACACAAACATGAATAAAATAGTTTCGTTTTCATTAAGATCAATAGTCTCGAATTACAAATGGAATGAAAGTAGATTACAAAGAGAGTACAAGAGTTTAAATATGGAAAGTACAACATGACTTGCTAAAATAAGAAAGTTCAAAAAAATGCGGAGCGTTACAGTCTCCCATCCTTTAGGGAATTTCGTCCCGAAATTTAGGAAGAAGTAGCGAAAAGATAAGGATACTTCGTCTTCATGTCACTTTTGAGTTCCCAAGTGAATTCTGTTGGATCGTTTGCGTGACCCTAAATGTCAGTAAAGTAGTTCATCTCTGAATACGAAGGCGGAATCAACGTATACAAAGTCACAACAACTCTCGGATTCTTTTAACTTCTTTCTATTTACAAGCTTTTACACGTGTTTCTGATGTGATTTTGACAGAGTTTCGACACCTAGCACATGATCTAATTCCGCTCCAACGTTACAAATGAACTCAGCCGAACCTCTATATATAGGAGGTCTGATTCCGCTCCAACTGACATGAATTACGAGCGGAATTAACAAGATTATCAGGAACGGAATCACTATGATATGTTTGAAGCGGAATCATCTAATAAAACATCTAGGAGCGGAATTACAAACAACCTGATTTCGCTCCAAATGACACAAGTGTCATTTTGGGGCGGAATTACAATCTAAAACTACTATTTCATTTCCGAGCTCCAAACTAAACTATCTAGACCTAAGACTCAACTCAGACGTAGTCATCAGACATTCAGTGTACCAACAGACTCCCCCTTGGATGTTGACGAAGTCTTCGGCATTGAGTCTTCAGTCTTGATCTCTTTCCAACTCTGTCTTCTCAATACAAAAACTCTTTCTTCAATCTCCCCTTTAACTGTTGATCCAGAATCTTGACTCCCCCTTTCACAGACTCCCCTTTCGGTAGACTAGGGCTCTGATTCTGGTTCAAACTTGACCTTTTGTTGCCATGGGAATTCCTGTATACACTCTACCCAAAAATAAGATATATGATAATAATAAATTCAAATCAAATCTTACCATTTAATCTCCATTGTTAGAAATCCACTTAAGTATTCAGGTCCAAGTTAATGACCCTGATTACTCAATTAATCTACCAAGTCCAACTTAATGACCTTGGTTGATCTGAGACAATACACACTGACATTTGATTCAATTTGTTTATGAAAATTTACAAGTTTCAAGTTAATGAACTTGCTTTAGTTTTTCAACTTCTCAAACGTATCAAGATTAGCCCAAAACTCATAATCCAGTCCAAAAATCTCCTGCATCTGCTTTCAATCTCTTGAATCCGAAGATCAACTCTCCACGTTGGTTTGTCAAAAATAAAACAGAAATGTAAAATCTTTTTGAATTTTCAATAAAGTTTCTAAACTATTTACAAATATATTTTTGATGAGCGTGTTAGGGAATCATATCAACTATTCGACAAATCACAAGTACCATTAAGCTTCAATTACATACTCAGAATTAAACAATTCGCGTAGATTGTCGATATACTGATCCATTTTAAATTCTCACACAAATTTTGATCTGTCCAGGATACAGATTTAGTGTTTTAAAAACTTAAAATTATACGTGTGTCCCACCTCTTGAATATACTCCCGTATCCAGATCCCGATATTCAGTCTTACAGGCAATTATAACACAAATGATATCTGTAGGGGTTAATAAATTATGAAGAATCATGAGAGCTCAGGTCAGAACTACCGTTCAGCAGAGAGATCATGACTCAACTTGTGAGTGTGTCCCCTTTAGAGGATCATTTTTATAACAGCATTGCTAAGCAATTTTATTGTCTTATCATATATGCTGAGGGTGATGCTATGTTTCAAGCATTGCGGAAAGTATTATTCGAGGACTAGGTCAGAACTTCCATTCAGCAGAAGTCCCGGAATAATACCCCAGATATCACTGAGTATAAAAACCTAGTATATCAGAAAAAGGAATCTTTCAAACGAGATTTCAGGGGTTACCTATATATCCAAGTAGTGTTCCCCACGAAATAAGTAAGTAAAATTTAGGTTTATATCCCGAACAAACCTACTAAATGTATGAAAACCTATCGGCATATCATCAGCGAGACTGTTTAACCTTTAAAACATTCCATTTCTTTAGCATACCGTGACCGTCAAGCCGATGTACTATCATTTTCCCTTTTTACACAAGCTCTTTTTCTGGTTTTCTATTGTTTTTGGATTTTGAAAATATCTCATGTTTTTGTATTTTTGTCATTTTTTATTGTTTTTGTATTTTCTGAAATATTACCCTATACCTCCCCCTAAATACTAAAATAGGTAAAAAAATCGACAAACCATTGCAGATTGCTTCTCAACATCATCTACAATGTCTCCTTCATCAACGCCAATGATCTCCTCCAACACCGATAAAAGCTTCATACCATTCAGTTTTAGCAAATACTGAAAATGTGTTTTGTCAAATGCTTTGGTATGTAAATCAGCTTTTTGATCGTTAGTGTGGATTTTCTCAATACTTATCAACCTCTTCTCGAAACAATCACGAATGAAGTGATGACGAATCTCAATATGTTTGGCTTTAGCGTGATGAACTAGATTTTTAGTAATGTTAATCGCTGCCTCATTATCAACAAAGATAGGGGTGTTTAGAAACTACAAACCGTAGTCGCGCATCTGTTGCTGGATCCACAAGATCTGAGAGCAGCAACTACTAGCAGATACATACTCCGCTTTACATGTGGATAAAGCCACAGAGGTTTGCTTTTTGCATTGCCAGGTGACCAATCGTGATCCAAAGAACTGGCACCCTGCTGTTGTTGATTTAGCATTAGCTTTGCAGCATCCGAAATCAGAATCGGAGTACCCTTCAAGCGTGAAATTGCCTTCTTTTGGATACCACAACCCCAAAGATGGAGTTCCTTTCAGGTAGCGTAATATCCTTTTCACAATCACCATATGCGATGCTCTCGGGTTAGATTGAAATCTTGCTGCGAGGCAGGTTGGGTACATGATATCGGGTCTTGAAGCTGTCAAGTACATCAGCGAACCGATCATGGAACGATACATCGTTTCATCTACCTTCTCTCCAGTGAGATCAGGATTTATCCCATGATTCGTTGCTAATGGGGTGGCTGCTGGAGTAGAACTTGACATCCCAAATTTCTCCAAGATATCATGAACATACTTCGTTTGATGTATGAAAATTCCTTTGGGTAGCTGATCAACCTGCAATCCCAAAAAGAATTTCATCTCACCCATCGATGACATTTCGAATTTCTGCTTCATGACTCGTTCAAAATCTTTGCATAGATCCTCATTTGTTGACCCAAATATAATATCATCCACATAAATCTGAACAATCAGAAGATGTCCGTCGTCCTCTTTGGTGAAGAGAGTGGCATCCACTTTTCCACGAATAAAGTTGTTGGCTAGCAGGTGTTGAGACAATGTCTCGTACCAAGCTCTCGGGGCCTGGTGTAAACCATACAGAGCTTTGTCTACCAAGTAGACCTTGTCTTTGTGGTCTGGATCGGTAAAGCCCGGTGGCTGACCGACATAAACCTCCTCTTTTACCTTCCCGTAGAGAAAAGCCGATTTTACATCTAACTGATATACTTTAAAGTTTTTCCAAGATGCAAATGCTAGGAAGATTCTGATCGCTTCTAATCGAGCAACTGGAGCATATATTTCAATCTAACCCTGGACAACGAGTCGAGCTTTGTTACGAACCACAACTCCTCTATCGTCTCTCTTACACTTGAACTCCCACTTGGTGTTAATCTTCCTCTGACCATCTGGCAAATCCACTAACTTCCACACTCCCAACTTTTCGAATTGGCTCAGTTCCTCCTGCATTGCATTGACCCAAGAATCTTCAGTAAGCGCCTCTTTGTAAGTTCTTGGTTCAACCTGCGAGATAAAACAACTCAATGAGAATTCAGTTTGCAAAGGAGCAACTTTTGTATAAAAACATGTAAGCCCTTTATCAATCTGTCTTCGAGTGCGAACGCCTGTCTGCAATTCTCCAATGATCAATTCCTCTGGATGATATGAAAGAGTTCGTGGCATTACTTCGCCTGGAACATCTACATTGCCCTCCAGATTAGTAACATTCTGATTTGCACCTTGTTCACTGACTGGATTTGTTTGACTTGAGATCTGAATTTGTTCCCCCTCAGAATCTGAATCACCACGATCACAAACTGGCATGTTCTCAGATTCTTGATTATCATTCTGTGCCGTCTGATTATCTTGAGCAACTTCATTTTGTTGAATATCATCATGTTCACCAGCATTGCTTGGACCTGCTTCATCGTCATTTGATGCTTGTTGCGGTCTTCTTGAATACTCAGCTGGGAACCTTTCCAACGATGACTCATACTCTCGCAAAATATCCAACTCATCAAAGAAATCTTCTTCTTCTTGTTCTTCCATCATGTCAAACGAATCCCACAACTTGTCGTAATGATAACGCCATGAATCTCCAGGATTCTGCGGCGGCATTGTATAACCTTGACATTCAACATTAGGAGCTTCAATAATCCGCTTCAGATTTGGAACGAAGACTCGTCGTAATGGACTTTCATAACCTATGAATATCCCTTCAATACTCTTCGGACCAAACTTTCCAAAAGGCTCTAGAACAGTACAGGGTGACCCAAACGGTTCGAGATACTTTAGATTCTGTTTGCGGTTATTTATAAGCTCAAAACACGTTTTGTTGAATTTCTTGACAGTGAGAACTCTATTGAGCGTATAGCATGCGGCGGAAACTGCTTCTGCCCAAAAATTTATCGGTAACTTTGAATCAGCAAGCATTGTTCTGGCCGTTTCGATTAGCATCCTATTTTTACGTTCTGCGACTCCATTCTGCTGCGGAGTGTACGGAGCACTAAACTCATGCAATATACCTCTTTCATCACAATATTCTTCCATCTTGTTGTTCTTGAACTCAGTACCATTATCACTTCTGATTCTTCTGATACGCCTTTGGTACAGATTTTCAATCTTTCTGAACAACGCCATCAAACTGTCAAACGTTTCATCTTTCGACTTAAAAAATGATACCCACGAAAATCTGGAATAATCATCAGTAACCACAAGACAGTAGAGATCACTGTAATACTTTTGACGTTTACTGGACCAAACAAATCCATATGTAGTCTCTCTAACGGTCTTGAAACTGAATTGACTTGCTTTTTAGGGTGTGACTTTTTCTTCTGCTTGCCTTTGACGCAGCTAATGCACTCCCCTTCCAGATGAAAACCCTTGATATTAACTCCAAGAACTAAATCATTGTGCACCAAGTGATTCATTTTTCTAAGATGTATATGCCCCATCTTCCGGTGCCACAACTTCGATTCTTTCTCTGTTGCTCTGGAAACAAAATAATGTACCTGACCCGTTGTTGTAGTTGCTACACTCATGTCCAACACATATAAATCATTCACTCTAGGTGCCCGCATGATAATCCATTCTTCAGGGATAACAAATCCTGGTTTCAAGATCAAACATTCTTTGTCTGTGAAGTGAGTGGTATACATATTGTCACAAATCTGCGAAATACTCAGCAGATTATTCTCCAGCTCAGTAATGTAGTTAACTCTTTCAAACGTAACAATCCCATTGGATAACGTTCCTTCTCCAATAATTCTACCACCTTCATGACCAGCAAATCCCACATAACCACCATTGATATTTTTAACATCATACAACAATGCAGTCTTCCCTGTCATATGTCGAGACGCTCCATAATCCATCTTGAAATAGCTCTTGGAAGTTCCTGCACATATCACAAACAATTCAATAAAGATGCCGATTCCTGCTTCACAATTACCAACTAGGAAGCTCCAGCAAATCCAAAATCTTTAGTGAGATTTTGATGCCACCCAAGCCTCTTTGGACTCAGGTAACTTGACTTTAATGTGAGTTTTAGCAGTGTAAAGTGGCGGAAATTTTTTATCATTCATTTTCAAACTATCCTCAGATCCAACCTCAACTTTTTTATATAAGAAAAACTCATCAATCTTAAGTTGACCAATTGGTTGATTTTTCTTTTGAACATTCTTCTTCTCTGGTAGAGTAGAAGACTGTTTCTCAAATTGTTCATAATAATCCAAAGGAACATCCATCTTTACCGGTGTGGTAGAAGATGATTGTTTTTCCGACACTGAAACCTTTGGTTTATCAACAACTTTTGGTTTCCAAGTTTGTTGAGATGATGCAACCCGTTTATAAAATTTGTCATTTTTGGTTACCAAGTTCTTAACAGGTTCAATTTTGACTTTTGTTTTCTCATTTTTCAAAACTTTCTCAACAACCATTGGAGCTTTGCCTTTTGAATCAACCTTCTTCTGTCGATTCTCCACAACTTCAGTCTTAGGATTGGAGTTGGTGCAATTTCTTGCAATGTGACCAACTTTGTTGCATCTAAAACACATACGAGTATCAACTACCCGAATTATGCCTTCAGACTGATGTTGTGAGGCCCTCTTCTCAAAGAATTCTTCATTTGATTTAAAAAAGATTTCATTTTCCTCATCATAAAGTGAACTTGAACTGTTCACAAACACCTTTTTTTCAGCAAACCTTTTGTTTTGAAAACTCCTTTTCTGATAACTCTTACCACCCTGATATCCACCCGACCAATTGTTTCGATTGTTGTTATAAAAACGTGGTGGAACAACAGGCTTTTTGTAGTAAGCTTTATCTTTCTCAAAATTCATTTGTCTCTTTGTTTGACTCAAACTGTTCACTTCTGATATCTCAACTTCAACAAATTTGAAAACATTTGTCAACTTGTTTATATTAACATTCTTAATGGAAAACTCAGAATCCGAATACAACTTATCAGATCCAGCCATCTTGTACATCACAAGACCCGGTTCATCACTTAAGTTATTTTTGGATTTTGGTTTCTGAATGTACTTGTCCAAGAAACATTCATCATCTTCAGCTGAATCAGACAACAAAACACTTTCAGCTGTGCTTTTAACTATCTCAGTTTGAACACTATCATCAGATGATGATGAAGAAAATGTCACATCAATCGAATCAGGAAGTTTCACTTCATTTTCTTCTTCAATTTCAGCCAATCCAGATTGTTTTTTCGAGTAATTATCAAGAACTGGTGGTGGAACTTGATGAAAACCCACCCCGGTTCCATCAGAGTACACATCTTCGCCTGCTTTGTCTTTCCCGATGGGTTTGGGAATAATGTGTTGCAAAACAAAGCTTGCGGAGTTGTAACTCTTAAGCTTCAACTGGATTCGCTCATTTTCAATTTCAGCTTCTTGAACTTTAAGTTTCAATTTAGCAATTTCATCCAGTTGTTGGTTGATTAATTCTTCTTTTAATCTCAAAACACATTGCAATTGGCAATTTTCTTTGTATGTTTTACCATTTCTATCATCATTATCTTTGATCGTGCTTTTAAGCTTCTCCAATTTTTTAGTGATCTGACGATTTTCAAGAACTAACTTCTCATTTTCTTTCCTAACCCTTTTCCTGATCAATTTTATCAGTTTCAATTTTGTTAGTTAATTCTTTTAATCGTTCAGTTGAAGCTTTCACCGATTTATCACGATCAAGAATTTGATCCTCAACACTTTTGACTTTAGCAGTCAGATCCTCAATCTTCTTACCTTTGAGATAAGTGTTTGTACTACAAACCTTGCACTCTTTGAGGCAATTTTTCCAGTCAACATCACCACTGACCTTCTTACCTAACTCAGTCGTTGACGCATTTGAACTGACTTGGCTTTTAGACTCAGAATCGGATTTAGAATCTACCTCAAGTGCCTTAGCAGCCAGCACCTTGTCAGCCATCTTTCCCATGTTTTCAACATTCAACTCCTGTGTCGTATCAATGATCCCAGTGTCAATCTTCTTTGACTTTTCTTTCTCTTCTTTCTCCTTCTTCTCTTTCTCTTCATCTTCTCCGCTTCCCCACCATTTCTTCTGCCAATAATCATCTTCAATTTTATATTCTTGAATTATGGTTTCCATATCAAGAGTGTTGTGATCCACAGGAATGTTTCCATAGGGGTCAAGATAACACTCCCTGTCTGGATCCCATCTCTTTGCTCTTTTTGCCTCAGAAAAAATACCAGATAATCTGATCAATTTTTTCGTGGCTAACATCCTTCTGTAATTATACTTCTGTTCTTCAGTTCTGTTATCTTTCCAAGGTTTAGGTTCAGAATTTGCCATGAATGCATATCCAACCGCATCCTCCTCAGGTAACAACTCGCTCCAGTCGAAACCTTCATCGTCGTGAATCACCGCAAGAGCTCTAGATTTTTCTTTGTTATCTTCAATCTGCTTCATTCTTGGCGGCTCCGATTTGTTCTGATGATAAATCGCTTTCTTGTAGTAATCTTCTCTGAAAGGGTTCTCAGATTCATCAGCATACGCGTTTCTGCATTCACGCTTAAAGTGACCTTTCTGTTTGCATTTGAAACACGTCACTTTAGACTTATCAAAGCCCAACTTGGTAGATGGTCCACCAATTGACTTCCTCCCTGTTATCTCCATGAAACGCTGTGCTCGACGAACTGCACTGGCCATACACCACCTTATGTCGATCAGTTCCATTTCCTCAGGATCTATTTGGTCATAATCTTCCTTCGTCAGGTTGGTGTTGCCAATCTTTCCTGCTACAAGGCTTTCATACGATTCCAGTACCGATGCTAGAAAAACCATCTGTTGTTTGGCAGACTCTTCGCTGAAGTTCTGAGCGTTCTTTAAGTCTACAGCGATGTTGCATTGAAATAAATTCTTTGCATCAGACTGGTTTGAATTTGATGAAGACCCACTGTGATAACCACTGCCACTGCTTTGACTTTCTTTGCTGGTTGTGGAGACATTCTCAGCAGAAAAAGCAGTCTTGGGAGATGTGTTCTTTGGCATCATGCTTTTTGGATAATACAAATCCAAGTTCTGCTCATAAGACGAATGATTGACTTTGTGTGTCTTCTTTAACTCCAACTCATGACTCTCTAGTCTCTCAACCAACAAATCCACCGTAAGATCTGCAGGCTTAATCGTATTCTTCAGCATCAATGCATAGTGTTGCCAATCCATTTCATCCGGTAGTGAGTCAAACAGCTTATCAACTAGCTCTTCTTGAGTATAGCTAATATCATGTCTCGCCAGTTCCAGTTTCAGATGCCCAAACCTCTCTATCATTTTACAAACTGATTCATTCTTTAAACACCCAAACAAATCAAACTCTTTTCTAAGTAGTTTCGTTTTGTTTTTCACAATTTCTTTACTTCCTATACATTTTTTTTTCAATTTGTTCCAGAGATCTGTAGCACTAGAATATTCGATCAAAGATATGATATCTTCTCTGACGGACTGAAACAGCAACACAATACATTTTTGCTCAGCAACAAACGATTCTATTTCATCAGGTGTCGTTAAGGTTTCACCACTTTTGCCTCCATTATCATAACCATTTTTTAGACTCTTCTAGCTAGGAAAAGCAAAGGCTCTCAACCAATCTTCAAATTTCTTTGCCCACCTACTGTATTCTTCTATAGCCATCAACTTTGGGGGTTTGTTGTAGGTTCCGAAAGCACTTTCGACCTCCAATGCATCCGATAGCTTTTTCTTTGAATTCTGCATGTTGTCATTGGTGTTACTCGAAGATGTATCATTTCCACCATCTCCAGCAAATGCATACATGTCATAAAACGGATTGAAATCATCCATCTTGAACGTTCCTGAAAACAATCAGCAAAACACTTAGAAAATTTTTCAAAGTTTTGAAACACAGCAAGTTCGAGCGAAATCAGCTTTAGATCGAAATCAACTAAATTCTGATTTCGAGTGAAATCAGAAAGTAACTCTTGAACGAAATCAGAATTTAACTGTCTGAGCGAAATCAGACTTGATTTCGGGCGGAATCAGACTTGTTCTGATTAGGAGCGGAATCAGAATGATGTTTCGAGCGGAATCAGAAAAACTCTGATTACGAGCGAAATCAACAAGTAAATCTCGAGCGGAATTAGAATTTAGGGTGAAATCAGCGAAGTATGTCACGAGCGGAATCAGGTTTTTAGGTTGTTTTTACCATTTTTACTCCGAATTTTAACCTGATTCTTTCTAGGGTTTATTAACACTATGTTTTACAAACAATACTCGAAATTCAATCCATTCCGACCGTTGGAACTTGTTCTAAACCGAAAAATATAAGTAGTGAGTAGAAGTGAGAAATTCTGGTAGAATCAAGCTGTTATGGTATGAACTCCTCGTCCTGAGCTCTAATACCACTTGTTGGATCGTTTGCGTGACCCTAAATGTCAGTAAAGTAGTTCATCTCTGAATACGAAGGCGGAATCAACGTATACAAAGTCACAACAACTCTCGGATTCTTTTAACTTCTTTCTATTATCAATTACAAGCTTTTACACGTGTTTCTGATGTGATTTTGACAGAGTTTCGACACCTAGCACATGATCTAATTCCGCTCCAACGTTACAAATGAACTCAGCCGAACCTCTATATATAGGAGGTCTGATTCCGCTCCAACTGACATGAATTACGAGCGGAATTAACAAGATCATCTGGAGCGGAATCACTATGATATGTTTGAAGCGGAATCATCTAATAACACATCTAGGAGCGGAATTACAAACAACCTGATTTCGCTCCAAATGACACAAGTGTCATTTTGGGGCGGAATTACAATCTAAAACTACTATTTCATTTCCGAGCTCCAAACTAAACTATCTAGACCTAAGACTCAACTCAGACGTAGTCATCAGACATTCAGTGTACCAACAAATTCGGCGCCATGTTTTCCTTCCCATCGAACCTTGACGATAGGAATTTTAGTGCGCCTCAACAACTTGACTCCTTGATCCATGATTTCGACAGGTTTTTCCACGAAATGCATGGTTTCTTTGACTTAAAGATCTTCGAGAGGAACTTGGAGTCCTTCTTCAGCGAGATACTTCTTTAGATTTGAGACGTGAAATGTCGGATGAACATTGTTGAGTTCTTGAGGTAAATTGAGTCGATAATCCACCTTACCAATCCTTTCGAGTATCTTGAAAGGACCAACATAGCGAGGGGCAAGTTTTCCCTTTTTACCAAAACGAACCACTCCTTTCCAAGGAGACACTTTGAGTAGAACATGGTCACCAACGTTGAATTCCAAAGGTTTGCGTCTCTTGTCAGCATAGCTCTTTTGTCGACTACGAGCCTTGAGTAGATTATCACGGATTTGAAGAGCCTTATCTGTTGTTTCTTGTATGATTTCAGGGCCAGTAAATTGTTTGTCACCAATCTCGTGCCAACTTAAAGGAGATCGGCATTTGCGACCATACAACACCTCGAAAGGATCCATTTGATTACTGGCGTGGTAGCTATTGTTATACGAGAACTCTATCAAAGGTAAATGCACATCCCAACTACCACCAAAGTCGATGACACAAGAACGGAGCATGTCCTCTAGGGTTTGGATAGTACGTTCAGTCTGTCCATCCGTTTGAGGATGAAAGGTCGTACTGAGATTCAAATGAGAACCCATAGTGGATTGGAAAGTTTGCCAGAGACATGAAGTAAATTGACCATCACGATCAGAGATGATGTCGAGAGGAATACCATGACGGCATATGATTTCGTCAGTATAGATCCGAGCAAGTCGTTCAACCTTGAAATCTTCACGAATAGGGGTGAAATGAGCGGACTTGGTTAAACGATCGATAATTACCTAAATACTATCGTGGCCAGAAGGTGTACGAGGGAGTTTGGTTATGAAATCCGTCGCAATGCTATCCCATTTCCAGACGGGGATTTCAGGTTGCTCGAGTAGACCAGAAGGTCGTTGATGCTCGGCTTTAACTTTCGAACAGGTAAGACACTTAGAAACGTATACGGCAATGCCTCTCTTCATACCAGGCCACCAATAGGATGTACATAGATTATGGTACATCTTGTCAGCACCAGGATGAATTGAGAACTTGGATTTGTGTGCCTCGTTCATGATAAGATCACAAAGATTGTCGCGATCTGGTACCCATATGCGACCACGACAGTAAAGCAGACCATCAGATTTCGAAGCGAGTAGGTCTTCAGTAGCTCCACGTATTTCTATGGACATAGAACCTTCATTGATAGACGAGTATTGCGCTTCACGAATGCAATTGTGAAGATCGCTCGAGATATGAAAACAACGAATATAATCTACATGAGTCTTACGACTAAGTGCATCGGCCACGACATTTGCTTTACCAGGGTGGTAGCGAATCTCACAGTCATAGTCGTTAAGTAATTCCACCCAACATCGTTGACGCATATTAAGCTCTTTTTGGTCAAAGATGTGTTGCAGGCTCTTATGGTCAGTGAAAACCACACACTTTGTACCGTATAGGTAGTGTCGCTAAATCTTTAACGCAAAAACAACTGCGCCAAGCTCGAGGTCGTGGATAGTATAATTCTTCTCATGTATTTTGAGTTGACGAGAGGCATAAGCGATGACTTTGTCTCGTTGCATGAGAACACAACCAAGACCACAATTTGAGGCATCGCAATACACCACAAAGTCGTCATTCCCATCGGGAAGAGCGAGGATAGGGGCGTTACAAAGCAAGTCTTTGAGAGTCTGAAAAGATTCCTCTTGCTCAGGACCCCAAGCAAAAGGTTTCTCTTTTTGAGTCAACGAAGTGAGAGGAACGGCGATTTTTGAAAAGTTCGAGATGAATCGGCGGTAATAACCCGCCAATCCTAAGAAGGAACGGATTTCAGAAGGAGATTTAGGTGTGGTCCAATTCTTCACTGCTTCGATTTTAGAGGGGTCAACATGGATTCCCTTCTCACTAACAACGTGTCCAAGGAATTGGACTTCTTTAATCCAAAATTCGCATTTAGAGAACTTAGTGTATAAGCGTTCGACACGTAAGAGCTTGAGTATGAGGCGAAGATGATGTTCATGATCGGCTTGAGATTTAGAATAAATGAGAATATCATCAATGAAGACGATCATGAAGCGATCCAAATAGGGCTTACAAACACGATTCATAAGATCCATGAACACGGAGGGTGCGTTGGTCAAACCAAAAGGCATGAACACGAACTCGTAGTGTCCATAGCGAGTGCGGAAAGCAGTTTTGGGGATGTCCTCATCAAGCACACGAAGTTGGTGATAACCAGAACGAAGATCGATCTTGGAGAAACAGGTAGCGCCTTGAAGTTGATCAAAGAGATCGTCAATACGCGGAAGAGGGTATCGATTTTTTATGGTGAGTTTGTTAAGCTCACGATAGTCGATGCACGTGCGGAAAGAGCCATCCTTCTTTTTGACGAAGAGCACAGGAGCACCCCAAGGTGAGGTACTTGGACGAATGAAGCCCTTATCGAGGAGTTCTTGAAATTGCGTAGATAATTCTTGCATCTTAGAAGGTGCAAGACGATAAGGAGCTTTGGCAACAGGAGTCACACCAGGTACGAGGTCAATACGAAAGTCAACAGATCGAGGTGGAGGAGGACCAGGAAAATCTTCAGGAAAGACGTCAGGGAAGTCGCGCACCACTGGAACATCACTTACATTTTTCCCTTGCCCTTTTCTTCCACAACGTGGGCTAAAAAGGCAAAGTACTGTTTGCGTAAGTATTTATTCGCTTGTGTGCAGGACATCAACTTCAGTCCCCTTGAAGGTCGGTCTCCATAGACGTGCAAAACATCGCCAGATGGAAGGGGTAAACGAACGTAATTCTCGTGACAAGCGATTTCAGCATGGTTCTTCTGAAGCCAATCCATGCCTATGATGATGTCGAAACTACCCGGTTGCATAGGTATGAGGTCGATAGTAAAAACGTGCTTGATGTGTGCAAAATGCAACATATAAATTACATCAATTGTGGCATAAAACTAACCCTTTTTTAGTACTAATGTTCGAAAAAGTGTGCTTTTGTCTTCCTTTTGTATTTTCAGGATTAAATGAGCTCAAATTAACAAAAGAAGCAAAAAGACAGCAAAATCTAACATAAATACAAGAAAAGGAACAAACGTGACATGCCCGACCCCACGACAGCATCTTCCCAAGCAAAACAAGAAGACAGAAGACTGAACACGCCCCGTGCTCAGCCAGCATGGGGGCGTGCCCAAGTGTCAGTAGAAAAGACAAAGTGGTAGAAGCTTCCATTGCCCACCACGGGGCCGTGCTCAGCGGGCACGGGGCCGTGGTCAACTATAAGATTCACAGAATCCAGGCAAATCTTCATAGTACAGATATGCTTCTGCACACGGGGTCGTGCTCAGCGGACACGGGGGCGTGGTCAACTAATAAAGACAAGAGCAATTAATGAAGAAAGAGAATGATGTGGACACGGGGCCATGCCCACTGGACACGGGGCCATGCCCGAGCTTCTGTTCAGCCTATAAATAGGAGTGCTTGGCTCAAGCTCAAACCATCCCTTGGCACACCACCTCTCTCACACTTCACCCACCACCCACCACCACCATAACACCATCATCCACCACCATCATCCATTGTCCATCATAGAGTGTGTGAGTCGTCTCGGGATCCAAGATTGATCGTAAGAGTTCTTGACAATCAAGGCCATGTTTGCCTAAGTCTCTTACATCACTTGGTGAAGACAAAGTGTCTAGTGTAATACTTTTTATTTTTAATCTTTTCGCACTTTTTAATTGGTTATGTATTAATGACTTTAATAACTAGTTTCTTATGTTGAAGGTGATTCTTCCTTATCGTTTGTCCGTGGTGTCTTGGCATTATTTTACTGTCTATATAAAATAAAAGATTTTCACCATTCATATCTCCACGGTCTATATGGAGGTATGTTGGCTACCTGGTCGGGGGTTAAGGGAACGGTTTGGTAAGAGTCTTGCCGTTGTTCAGCGTTTAGAGATCCTGCAAGGGACCTGGGTCAAATTTAGTAGGACCTCCTTCAATACTTAGCGGTATTGGATGGCGGGGGTCCAAACTCTTTGATCCCCTCATAAGTTAAACTACTATTAATACTATAACCCGGCTACTTAGGACTGTATCCTTGCTGACTCAGACTACTTAGCCGAGGGTAACGTCACCTTCAAAAGAGGGGCCTACCATAATTCGCATTAATAACTTAATTAATTATCTTTCAATAATCCGACCCTTTAGGATTGTATCCTTGCTGACTCAAACTACTGGGTTGAGGGTAACGTCACCTTCAAAAGAGGGGCCTACTACAATAACTAAGATAATCTCTTAAATAAGTGCAAAAGTGCAGAAATAATCAAAGGTTACACTAAACACGAGTCGGAGCCAAGTGATTCGTCTTGTCTATCTGTTTTTTCTTTTATTTTTATTTTTCAGCATTTTAGTTAAATTTTATTTTCTTAGTTTAAAACCTTTTTCTAAACTTTTGATTTGATTAGACGTTGAGGATAAACCGGTACTAAAAGCTCTTGTGTCCTTGGACGACCTCGGTATCTTGCCAACACTATACTACGCTCACGATGGGTGCACTTGCCCATATGTGTGTTTAGTGTTAGTAAATATCGTGTTTTATAAATTTAAAACTTGATTAAAAAGTGTTAAAAAGGGCTTAATAAATATATTAAAAACTAACGACACTTCACACGCATCAAGTTTTTGGCGCCGTTGCCGGGGACACAAGGATTTTAAGAAAGTTAGGAATCAATGGCCTAATCGTTTTTTCTTATTTTTCATTTTTTTAGGATTTTTCTTAGTTTTTCAGCTTCTGCAGAACTCAACACGGGCCGTGCCCGCTGAACACCCCCCGTGCCCAATCATTGGAACTGGCAATCTGGTTTTAAGTCAGACAGTAAGCTGAACACGGGGCCGTGCCCACTCGACACGCCCCGTGCCCAAGATTCAGTTACTGAAAATGGAACCGTAAGATCCCGACGGTTGGTAATTTCTGACACAAAAATGAGTGATACTGATACTTTTTACTTTCGGCACTCTTATGGTACGTGGTGTCAATTATGTGGTGGTAACCATAAGGAATTAGAATGTTATTTTCTAAATTATAAGCCCCACTCTATAGACCCATCGTTTCCTTGTATCCTTAAGAGGGGCGAACGTAAAAATAATCCCTATCTCTCCCTCGAATGCTCCCAACCAGATTTTCTAGGAGAAATGCTTCTTGATGAATTATTTCAATTGGAAGATCTAATTCTTAATTGGTTAAAAGAACTTAGGATAGATTTCAATAATTTATCTCAAGATAATAACCAAGAAGAAGTGTTGGAATCGCATTCAAACAACTTCGTTGTTTCCGACGATACTTCTAACTCTAGTGAGGACTTGAGCGATAGTCGTCCCTGTGTCGATTGTGCCGTGAAGGACTCCCCATCGACCTCGTTCGATGCATACATAGACCTGAGCGATTCGACATACACCTTCTTTAACGAGAGCCCGGAAAAGGGTTGGACTTGTCCACCTACATATAGCATAGGAATCACCCTCACCGACAACCTCTTGCGTTCTCATCTTAATCTAGAACAATTAAGGTATCTTAGGCACTTTGGGGTTGTTCCATCCAGTAAGGAACCGCCCGATCCGGAAAAGTTCCTTAAAAATAGACAAACTTCATAAACAGCCCTCCGACACGGGGCCGTGCCCAGGTCAACACGCCCCCGTGTCCACCAAAAGATTCCCTTCTGATTTCTGTCAGAATACGGACAAAACGTGTCAGGATTTTTCCTGCACACGGGGCCGTGTCCAGCCGACACGGGGCCGTGTCCAGCATGCTGTCGTTTTCTATAAATGCAGCCAAGAATCCTGCACATTTGGACCATCCAGGGACAGAGATTTGAAAGGATTTTCTAACTTACCATCCTAGGTATGTTCTAAAAGAAGGTTCTAACAAACATCTTGTCATTTCCTCTTTTATCCATTACCTTCTTCTTCATCTTTCTTGCAACAACACCTCCATTAAAGCTTGATTCTAAGCTTTATGGTGATGTTTGTTAAACTTTTGTTCAAGGAATCTTGTTAAAAATAAGTTACACAACGTTGTTTTAAGTTATTTCTGTTCAAAAATGCTTCATTAATTGAGAAAATAATTTGAAACTCCAAGATTCCTTGTTCTAAAAATATGCAGAAAGTTGAACACGGGGCCGTGCTCATTGAGCACGGGGCCGTGTCCGTGGTACTGTTTCATTAAAACAAACTATTTTTGGTTTGTTTTCGTAGAATGTCTAGCCAAAACAGTGGAACCTCTTCTGCGCACTCCAGAAATAGTCGAAGGGAAAGGAGGCCATCGATTGAAGCAACTCTCGTAAGATACGTGATGGCGTTACGTGAAGCCCTTGACGAGATGACTTCGGTAGAGGAGGTCCTAATAGACCATATAAATTATCTTTCGGTGGGGTTGGAAAACAGTTTTCAAGAAATAAACCTCTTGCACCAGAGGTTAAACATTCTTGTAACACCTCCCATGGAACCAATCCTCCCTCAAGATGATTGGCACCTAGCACTTGGAATCCACAACCCTACCGGTTGGGACGACATTCCAGCGGAACCTCCTCTTGAAGATCTACAAGAAGTCCCGGTGGAAGTTGCACCTCCTCAAACCAATGCCAATGAGCCCGCTTTTCTTCTCCCAAGGGAGATAGAAGAATGGCTCGCCGACGTGTGAGGAACCCATGACCAAAGAAAGGAGTTTTTCAAGCCACATTTAACCGAAGGATTTACCATTTCATAAATTTTGCTAATAGAATAAGTAGAAGGCTAGAACTCCTTGGTTTAGATTTCTTGTGTTTCTTTGACCTAACTATCTAGTATTTTAATTTTAGGACTATTATGTAATTATCTGTATGACTTAATGAATGATGGTTTTAGTTAATTTGGTGTTTGGATGGTGTTGAATTGAGTAAAACACACTTGAGATGGCAAAGGAAATAAGGGAAGCTTGAACCAGCACCCCATGCAGGAAAACAGTGCCATCCGACGATTTTCTTCGTTTACAGTAAGCTCAGCACGGGCCGTGTCCGCCCAACACGGCCCCGTGCTGCACAGTCTGTAGAAAAGACCCAGTTCAGGTAACTGGACATGGGCCGTGTTCACCCAACACGCCCCCGTGTCCAGGCTTCTGTTTCTCTTGATTTAACTTTGTTACTGGCACTTGAACACGGGGCCGTGCCCGGACAACACGGGGCCGTGTCCAGTGCCCAGTAACACAAAATTTTTGCTTTTTCACCCTTTTTTACACATTCAATCAACCTAAAAACTTATTTTTGGGACACATTGAGGACAATGTGTAATTTAAGTGTGGGGGGGATGCTAAAACCTTGAATCTTGCAAGTCCTAAATACAAGCCTTACATAAAACTCTATTGGAACCGCTATTTTTTTACATGTCTAGGTTTAATTTGGAAATTTCAAAATTCTAAAAAGGTTATATTTTTACAAATTTACAACCGATAGCGTCATGATAAAAAGAACCAACATAAGAAAAATATGAAAAGGCATGACAAACTTAGTTAAAATTTGATTATATATACTTGATCACATAAAAACCCATTCCCACAAAAGTGAGTTTTGAGCCTTTATTGAGCATACAAATATATATCTTTAAATTAAATGCTCATTTTTCGTTTCTTGTGTGAATAGCCACTTGGTTCTTACGACTCTAGAACTTGCCATGACGATACATTCCCGGTCCTTACCAACTTAAACCCAAGTAAGTAAATGATGGAGGCATTAGGACTAACCCTTTTATTTCTACACCATTATTTTTCTTTTTTTTACCACCTACCCAAAATCCCCCTAGTTAGCCCCTTTGAGCCTAAACCTTTTCATTTCATAACCCAAACCAAACACCCTTTCACCCACCAAAACTTTTTTCATTTTTAACCCTTTGTTTTAGTAACTAGCTCGGTTCTTCGTATGACTTTTCAAAAAAAAAAAAACAAAAGGCATGAACACGAACTCGTAGTGTCCATAGCGAGTGCGGAAAACGGTTTTGGGGATGTCCTCATCAAGAACACGAAGTTGGTGATAACCAGAACGAAGATCGATCTTGGAGAAACAGGTAGCGCCTTGAAGTTGATCAAAGAGACCGTCGATACGCGGAAGAGGGTATCGATTTTTTATGGTGAGTTTGTTAAGCTCACGATAGTCGATGCACATGCGGAAAGAGCCATCCTTCTTTTTGACGAAGAGCACAGGAGCACCCCAAGGTGAGGTACTTGGACGAATGAAGCCCTTATCGAGGAGTTCTTGAAGTTGCGTAGATAATTCTTGCATCTCAGAAGGTGCAAGACGATAAGGAGCTTTGGCAACAGGAGTCGCACCAGGTACGAGGTCAATACGAAAGTCAACAGATCGAGGTGGAGGAGGACCAGGCAAATCTTCAGGAAAGACGTCAGGGAAGTCTCGCACCACTGGAACATCACTTACACTTTTTCCCTTGCCCTTTTCTTCCACAACGTGGGCTAAAAAGGCAAAGTACTGTTTACGTAAGTATTTATTCGCTTGTGTGCAGGACATCAACTTCAGTCCCCTTGAAGGTCGGTCTCCATAGACGTGCAAAACATCGCCAGATGGAAGGGGTAAACGAACGTACTTCTCGTGACAAGCGATTTCAGCATGGTTCTTCTGAAGCCAATCCATGCCTATGATGATGTCGAAACTACCCAGTTGCATAGGTATGAGGTCGATAATAAAAACGTGCTTGATGTGTGCAAAATGCAACATATAAATCACATCAATTGTGGCATAAAACTAACCCTTTTTTAGTACTAATGTTGGAAAACGTGTGCTTTTGTCTTCCTTTTGTATTTTCAGGATTAAATGAGCTCAAATTAACAAAAGAAGCAAAAAGACAGCAAAATCTAACATAAATACAAGAAAAGGAACAAACGTGACATGCCCGACCCCATGACAGCATCTTCCCAATCAAAACAAGAAGACAGAAGACTGAACACGCCCCGTGCTCAGCCAGTACGGGGGCGTGCCCAAGTGTCAGCAGAAAAGACAAAGTGGTAGAAGCTTCCAGTGCCTACCACGGGGCCGTGCTCAGCGGGCATGAGGCCGTGGTCAACTATAAGATTCGCAGAATCCAGGCAAATCTTCATAGTACAGATATGCTTCTGCACACGGGGTCGTGCTCAGCGGACACGGGGGCGTGGTCAACTAATAAAGACAAGAGCAATTAATGAAGAAAGAGAAGGATGTGGACACGGGGCCGTGCCCACTGGACACGGAGCCGTGCCCGAGCTTCTGTTCAGCCTATAAATAGGAGTGCTTGGCTCAAGCTCAAACCATCCCTTGGCACACCACCTCTCTCACACTTCACCCACCACCCACCACCACCATAACACCATCATCCACCACCATCATCCACTGTCCATCATAGAGTGTGTGAGTCGTCTCGGGATCCAAGATTGATCGTAAGAGTTCTTGACAATCAAGGCCATGTTTGCCTAAGTCTCTTACATCACTTGGTGAAGACAAAGTGTCTAGTGTAATACTTTTTATTTTTAATCTTTTCGCACTTTTTAATTGGTTATGTATTAATGACTTTAATAACTAGTTTCTTATGTTGAAGGTGATTCTTCCTTATCGTTTGTCCGTGGTGTCTTGGCATTATTTTACTGTCTATATAAAATAAAAGATTTTCACCATTCATATCTCCACGGTCTATATGGAGGTATGTTGGCTACCTGGTCGGGGGTTAAGGGAACGGTTTGGTAAGAGTCTTGCCGTTGTTCAGCGTTTAGAGATCCTGCAAGGGACCTGGGTCAAATTTAGTAGGACATCCTTCAATACTTAGCGGTATTGGATGGCGGGGGTCCAAACTCTTTGATCCCCTCATAAGTTAAACTACTATTAATACTATAACCCGGCTACTTAGGACTGTATCCTTGCTGACTCAGACTACTTAGCCGAGGGTAACGTCACCTTCAAAAGAGGGGCCTACCATAATTCGCATTAATAACTTAATTAATTATCTTTCAATAATCCGACTCTTTAGGATTGTATCCTTCCTGACTCAAACTACTGGGTTGAGGGTAACGTCACCTTCAAAAGAGGGGCCTACTACAATAACTAAGATAATCTCTTAAATAAGTGCAAAAGTGCGGAAATAATCAAAGGTTACACTAAACACGAGTCGGAGCCAAGTGATTCATCTTGTCTTTCTGTTTTTCTTTTATTTTTATTTTTCAGCATTTTAGTTAAATTTTATTTTCTTAGTTTAAAACCTTTTTCTAAACTTTTGATTTGATTAGACGTTGAGGATAAACCGGTACTAAAAGCTCTTGTGTCCTTGGACGACCTCGGTATCTTGCCAACACTATACTACGCTCACGATGGGTGCACTTGCCCATATGTGTGTTTAGTGTTAGTAAATATCGTGTTTTATAAATTTAAAACTTGACTAAAAAGTGTTAAAAAGGGCTTAATAAATATATTAAAAACTAACGACACTTCACACGCATCAGTGCTTGTTAAGAGTAAGACGACAATCGAGTCCTTGGACGACCTCGGTATCTTGCCAACACTATACTACGCTCACGATGGGTGCACTTGCCAATATGTGTGTTTAGTGTTAGTAAATATCGTGTTTTATAAATTTAAAACTTGACTAAAAAGTGTTAAAAAGGGCTTAATAAATATATTAAAAACTAACGACACTTCACACGCATCAGTGCTTGTTAAGAGTAAGACGACAATCGAGGAGAACAGAATTGAATAAGATGGATTTGCCATTGGCGACTTCAACAGAAAATGACTTAGGTAGCTTAGAGCGTGTGCAATTTAACAATGATTCGAATTCTAAGGACACAAAGCTTTTGTCCGCACCAGTATCAAACAGTATCGAAGCATAAAGATGGTTAACAAGAAACGTACCATTAACGACATCATTTTTGTTGCGCGCTTGATTTGCATTCAGGTTGAAAGCGCGTCCACGAGGAGGTTGTTGTTGCTCTTGATTCCATTGTGGGCATTGAGGATGAAGATGATTAGTATCCCCACATTTGAAACAAGCCCTAACTAGTCTTGCGTTTCGAGGAGCAGGTGGAGCTTGTTGTGCTTGCTGAGCTTGTGGTGCTTGTTGTTGTTGGTTGCTGCGGCAATACGCGGTATCGTGCCCATAACGGTTGCAATTGGTACAACGGCGACAATTGGCATTGGGGGGATGGTGATAGTTACAAGTGGCACACTTGGGGTGAATCCCAGTGTACAACTTTTGAGTGTTATCAGGAGTAACGGGATTTGGGTTAACGGGTGGTACAATCGCATTGCAAACAGGGTTCGATTGCTTTCGCTTCTTCCCCCTATTGCTACTCGAATGTTGGGTAATTTGGTTAGCTGGCTTGGATGAAACGGGGTTTGCGGCTTGCTTATCGCGAATGCGATTGTTGGTTAGGGAAGCGTCCAAACGGTAGACAACTTCGATATTGTCGAGTTTGGCTGCCTCGATCGTATCGCGCATGCTAGAAGGTAACCCACTGATGTACTTCCTTATCTTGCGTTCAGTGGTCATAACGAGGTGAGGAACAATGAAGCTAAGTTGCTTGAAGCGAGTAGTGTAGGCTAGGTTCTCATCACCCACTTGTTTTAGAGCCCAAAATTCTTCTTCCAACCTTTGTTGCTCATGCGGAGGGCAAAATTCTTCCATCATGAGGGTCTTGACTTCTCCCCAGGGCAAAGCATAAGCCTCTTCGTTTGAACGGATGTTCCTTTCGTTCGTCCACCACTCGAGAGCTCGGGCTTGGAATACCCCAGTCGCACTACGCGTTTTGAGCTCTTCGGGGCATTCACTGTTGATGAACGTGACCTCCATGCTATCAAACCAATCGAGCATGGCAGTCACCCCATCGTTTCCCGTGAATGGCTTGGGGTTGCATGACGAAAAATGTTTAAAGTTAAACGAAACGGGCTTGCGTGCTTCAACCTTAGAGTCGACGGAGGAGTGTGGAGTATCGGAAGCTCGAATTTCGGTAACGGCCTTTGGGACGATGCGCGCAATTTGGTTGGCCATGAAAACCATCATATTCTTCTTGGAACACGGGACTTTGACTTCTTAGACAAGTTGGAGTGACGAGAAGACATCTAAGATTCAAAAGAACGAATAGGTGAGACTTGATCATAATGTTTGTTTAAGAAAATTGTTTTCATGAAATGATTCATATAGCATAAAGTGTCACATAGCATAAAGGGTTCAAATTGATTCACATAGCATAAAAGGTTTAAACGTCTCATATAGCATAATCATGAATTTCACATAGCATAATATGAATAAATGAAAGCATCGTAAATTTAGTTTGTTCACGAGAGATTACTATTGTTTTTTATTGCGATAAACGTGCGAATTGAGTAAAAAGTTCGAAATGAATGAACGTTCAAGTATAAAATCACATATAAATTGAGATACATAAAAGAGAGGCTCAATAAAACATTGGATTGTTTCGGGTAGAGAAACGTCGACTATTCCAAAGTGGGTCGAAAGTTCTTTCGAATTAGAGGAAACGTGATTTGGCCTATAGGTAAGATACTCTCGTCGAGAAGCGATTAACGGTATCTTACCCTTCCAGTTACTACACGTCTCTAATCGATTGAAACGATCGGGACTTTGGCGAAATTGAAACTCAAGGGATGGGACTTAATCGACGAGATGCGGGTTTCACCCCTAACTTGACGATTTCGTACCCTAAATGTGGTTGGTACTCATCAGTTCAAAATATAATTTTGACACTTTGACGAGGGTCCACTAGAGTTGAAATGGAAATTATCATTAAGTTGTGGATTTCACTCCTAGCTTAATGGTGTAATTTCGTGCAAAAATAGTTTAAGGTAGAATGAGAGTCGTTTACCAAATTGTGGGTTTCACGCCTATTTTGGTAAAGTCGTCTCGTTTATGTTACAAGAGTATTGTCAAAATCAAAAGTGCATTCATGTTAGCCTTAGGAAAGGCATATAAATTTAGTCAAACAAGAAGTATTGCTAGGAAGCATGTAAGGTAGAATGCATAAGTTTTAAACAACAAATAAGAGACAAAGTTCTTAGAACTATAGACTAGGGCAAAGCATTCCTACTTTTTCCTAATTCCCTATAGTTATGGCTCTGATACCAATCTGTCACACCCCAACCGATGACAGAAACATCGGGATGAGACGAAGTGCGTAGATTGCAAGAGACTTCATAACACTATGTGACAATATTAATTTAATTCAAATTTCATTTCAAGACTAATTGTCATACAAGATTCAAATAAAAATAACAACATTGTTTCAAATTGTAACATAACAACAAAAGATAGATTAGTCTAGGTGTGTATCTAGTCCACCCTAAATCTTGTTTCATCTTGTAACATCACTTCATCAATTAACCTGCAACATGTATTAAAATAGAGTTCAATGCAAAAGCAAAGGCGAGTATACAAGTTTTGTTACATAGCATAAATAGAATAAAAAGTGCTCATATCCAACATGATTCATAATATGTGAGTACTAGTATGCAAATATGGCGTACAATATGTTCAAACCCGAGTATACAACGCGTTAAAATAGCCTAATCCCAATAGAGTAGCGGGAGGTAACATGTTTAACTTAACAATACCCCAAGTCTAACGGGTGGTGCGTTAATCCTATAGCGCTATAATTGTTAAGGGAGGCTAGCAAAGTTAATGAGCATATAACAACCAAATAGTTTACATAGCATACGAGAATAACAAGTATCACACATAGTTTCATGTTAAGCATGGATAGAGTATGTTTAAAATAGTCTAAGAGTCATTTTGTATAATATACATGTTGCATCCCAAAGTGGTAAAAAGTAAAAGGGATCGAGTATACTCACGGTTTTTGCAAGCTTTCCTACTTGAAATCCCGCGAGTGGTTTTGATGGATGGATTAGTTTGGAGCACCTATTCTATAACACCTCGTAAAAATCGTGTCCAATGATGTGGTGACACGTGTAATGAACCCTAATAAAGTCAAACGTTGACTATGAGGGACAAATTTCATCAAAAATCAAAAACTTTGATTATAAAAGGACTGAAAGTGTCAACATGCTTAAATTAAGCCTCTGAGTGACCTTATACGATGTCCGTATTCCCAAATGAGCCATTCGTTGGACGAAAGGAGCCGTTTGTGTAATTATGTGGAAGTTTGCGTTTCGAAGGGTTAAAAGTGTCAACATGTAAATTCTTACCTCTGAGTGGCCTTTTAACGAACCCGAAACATCTTGATACACTTCCATACCCTCGAGAATGCTTAACATGAGCTACATAAGGCTTTGATGCTATTCAATGACGATATGCGCAAGTTTACGCATTAGAGGGACCAAAAGCGTCAACTTTTGAATAATACACCTTTGGGTGACCTTTTAAGGGAACTGGAGCATCGTAATATTTCAGCATATGCTCGAGATGCCTCGTATGAGCCATGGAAGGCTTTAACGTCGATAAATGGTATTATACGCAACTTTGTGCGTTAAAAGGACTAAATGAGTCAATAGGTGAAATCACGCATCGAGTGACCTTTTAAAAGAGCCGAGAACTCCACAGTGATTGATCATGCTTCCTGGTGTGTCTAAGACTGATCATTTACGAGATGGTACCTTATTTTTATCAATATACATGTATAGATGAAGTCTTGGGCCATTTGCGTCACATTTGAAAGTATAAAAAGAGTTCAGAAAGAGATAGGGACTGAAGTTGTATTAATCTGAAACATGTTTGGGGCTGTTGGGCTTGAACTCGGACCATAAGCCCAATGGGCTGCAAATTTCGTGGCCCACTTAAGAAATCAGCAACATTTGTTGTTGTTTAAAGAAACAAATGCAACAACAGGGACTGGTTCTGCACATGCGCCAAACTTATTTGCTGGGCCTGACATCCAGACGGGCCGCGTGGGCCTGGGCCACCTGGTTACGCGGGCAGTGTAAACAAACAGCAGCCTTTTAAGCGCTGTTTTGAAGACAAGCATGGATCGGGGACCAGAACTGCATAAACAGCAAACTGGGGCTGGGCCGCGTGGACTTTGGGCTGTCCCTTACGCGGGCCGCCTGGGCCATATCTGCAGAATTTTTTTTATTTAGTTGTTCTTGCTTGCCCACCACTCCTATCAACCTCCAACCAATCAAAACGATTTTCTTGGGCATCAAGACAATTATAACAGCAGTAACAACAGGTGTTATGATCTGAATAACCCTCCTAACACATGTCTTGATCCAAATTCTCACCCAAAACCTATAAATACTTGAAGCTTTCATTCATTTCTACACACCACTTTCATTCTATCATTCTTTCTTTCAAATTTGGACCTTCCTAAGCTGAAGTGGAACATAATCTTAGTAGAAAAGATAGCATGGACCCTTTGTAAGTGCCTTAGCCCACTCATTAGTTCAGTTTTATGATTTAGGAACCGAAGAGTCAAATATCGCTAATAAACTTTGACTTTCGGTTTACACTCTCATGGTCCATCCACTGATCGAATTGAAAGTGGGTATAATACCATAGTTAGGTAGGTGATTAACCCCTGAAAGGGCACCTCCTAATTCCTTCATTTGCTTAGTTAATTGTCGGGTCAAACCGTTTAGGTAAAAAGTCAAACTTGGCAGAGTTGTGCATATTAATTAAAACCATAGATGCAGAGGTTATAAATTATATTTTAACACTCTGATAACTTAGTAATAATTATTAAAACATGTCTAAGCATGTTCAACCCGACAATTCTGAGTTTAGGGTCGTTTCGCAACTGAAAGTCGCAAAAGCTTGACTTTGCTTTGACTTTTCAGTTCTGACCCAATTAAGCTTGATTCTTCCATGTTTTAAGCTTCCATTAGGACCTTATTATGTTGTAGTATACCCCCCTGAGGTTATATTACCTGGTCCTTAGTAGTTTGAAGTATATGCTAGTTTCCGTTATTATGCTTATAAACGCCCATTTTGCCCTTTTGACACTTGAATGAGATTTTTAGAAATGTGAGAGGACAAAAACCTTTGTTACTGATATTTAAGCTTGTCCTGAAGATTTGACATCAGTTCTTGGTCCCAAATAGGAGTTATGCTCGATATCGTAATTAGAAGCTTTTAATTAAGTAAATTGCGATATCTTGCATAAGGCATGTTTAAACTTAAATTTTGAACCAAAACTCATTACCTACTGTTAAGATATTATTTTTAGGGATTGTTGGAATTATTGATCAGATTATAAACTGATCATATCATAGAGTTCTCGTATTATTCGGTAAAGGACGATAATACCCTTTTCAAGCATAAAATGAGATTTACAAATGATTTGAATGCCAAACCTTTTCCTACTGAATTCATATATTAAATAAATTATTTTGGGCATTCAAAACTGATCAAAATCTCATATTTCCATAAAACCCTTTAATTATCGTCAATTAGCGATTTTATGCTAATTAGGTGCATAGTATGGTTCTTAAACCATATTTAACATCTAAGACTCGTTACCTACTGATTTATAATTAAAATTTTAATATCATTACAGTAGGTAAAGGTCATGAACTCAGACTTCCAAAAATGTCCGTAAAAGCATATGTGAAATGACCAAAATACCCTTTCGGGGCATAGTTTGGCCATGAATGGTAAACCTCACATATGTATGATATCTTACTGATGTAATGTGATAAAATAAACATTTTTACTGATTACCAAAGACCAGAACCTCGGTTTGTTTTAAAACCTCCTTTATAAAGGGTAAAATGACCAAAATGCCCCTACGGGACTTAATTTGGTTTTAAATACTTTTTGGGCATATATGTTAACATCCTACTGATGTATTAACATATTCTAAGCATAATAACATATGGGACTTGTATATAGTTCATTTGGTTACCCGTTACGCAATTATGCATTCGGATCGGTTTATTTGACTAGTTTACATATAATAGCCGAAACGGGTTTAACCTTATCATTAAATCCTCAAAATCCAGAATGTGTTTAGTTTACCTATATTATACAAGTATCCAAACTTGTCGGGTCTAAATCACATTCTATTCCGGTCAACGCTTAATCTAGCGTATCGTACCGCTTTAGATACTTTAAGCTAGTCGGTCTAAGTCTACGACTTAAATAAGACCACTAGCATTCTGAATTGGTTATATATTACCATCACTCCAGACTAGAGCCACCCGGTAAAAGCTACCTGCATTTAGATAGATTGGATACGACTGAGTTGTAATGCTGTGAATCAAGTATTAGCTCAGGTGAATACTTTTAACTTATTTTCCCTTATACGGGCTTGGGATACGGTATATTAATATCGCTTGGTCGGGTATGAGATCATTTAATCGGATTGTGATTTAATAAATCTGCATAACCCGTTTTAATTTGTGTTGTTTGATAACATAAACATCGGGGGTTAACGACCGTGTCCTGGATATCCTCGGCTCGTTAAAGTTAAAAATGGCCACGACCTATGCACGGGGTGTAGGCATACACCCGACAGATGCAAATGCTAAATATAAATAACCCACAAGTTGGGGATAACTCCTTCGTGGGTTTTGTAAGTGGTGAGTCGGTTAATCACGACCGGCTTCCAAACCGGCCCCATATGTGTGACAAACATGTGAAACAGTATACAAGAATTTATTAAAGATTATCCCAAGTTATAAATGGTTTGTGCCATTGTGCACTTAAATCAATTTTCATAAACTCTTTTCAAATGAGTCGGTTAATTGTATTTACCAATGAAAACTGACGTATTTTCCAAAGACTAAGTGGCAGGTACTACTCGTAATAGGCTGGGAGTTGCTCGGTATCGAAAAAGAGGATCTTGCAAATCCTTAAAGATGCCTTAAAGTCTGCTAAACTTAATTTTATACATTCTGTAAAGATCCACCTGTGGATTTGATATTACAGACTCGTCTATAATGAATACTTTGATATTTTCAGACATTGAGTTTGTAATAATAATTTATATTCCAAGACTTCCGCTGTGCTATTCTGTGTATGTTTGACCATGATGATATCAACTACGTCACGATTCTCCCCACCGGGCCCACCGGTGATATGTGGAAATATCGGGGTGTGACATAGTCCTTCTACACGAGGAAAACATAGGTGTGTGAGTTTGGAGAATAACGGAAGATTATAGCTTCGGAATTTAGAATAACCTAAAAGTATTATATCAAAATAATCATCTTCAACACATAACACTTGTATGACACTATGTAACCACAAGGGTTATAATGTTTTCATGAGTTGAACACCCATTAGAATCATAACAAGGTTTAGGTCTTAGATGATGTTCTACTACTTTGACAAATGAACATGAATTCATCATCAAAGGTTCGAATGTACATAGTTATTATTTAGGTTATGTAGTATATATTAATATGTCCAATATAACAAGTATTTCAAGCATGAGGTAGAAGATTAAATATTCATTTAGGTACCTCAAATGTGTCATAGAATTCATGTAGGAGGTAGGAAGAACAAGCTTCCATTTAGGCACATCTTATGTGTTCACCACTACACTTGTTGTAAAAACATACAAGGAGGGTCATGAACTAAGATTAATACAAGAATAATAAACACTATGCTAAAAGAAATCATCAAGTAATGTGGGGATTTTATGTTGGAACAACCCAAGTCATTCCATAATCACACCTACATCAAGCTTGGAGCTTGAACATTACTTATGGGTTATAAAACCTAAACGAAACAGAAAGTTTAAGAGGTTTAACCTTTGCTCTTGTATGTCTCAGCCCCGTTTTTAAGCCCAACTAACCATACAAGTGGTTATGCGCATAAGGACGTGGGTTTGAGTGAGTTAAACTCTTGTTTAAGCAAAGGTTAATGAAAACAAACTTGAACAGTGGACTTTGAAGCCTTTTTCTGGAGTTCCAGGGACTTCTTTGCTGTGAAACACCCCTAGAATCGAAGCTAATGTCAAGCCAAGTGTTCTGGAAAAAGAATGGACTAAAACGGATGAGAAACGAAGAAGTTATGCTCACTTTAGTGGAGCTTGAAGATTCTGCTCGAACTTGCAATTTGCAGCTGTTTAGAGGTGAATTTAGGGGAGTTTGGAGTGTTTAAAAAAGTGTAGGAAGCTTGGATTAGGATTGGTATTTATAGGGAGTGATTAGGTTAGGTTTTGGTGAAGTAATTAATGTTAAAACATGCTCAAAATTCGAATTTAACACCAAAACAACGCCTTTTTTGAGTCTGGCAGCGCTGGGCTGCCTTGGTTCAGCGTAAAGAGGGGTTAAAGGTTATCTGGTGCGGGTTTATAACCATAAGAAGGCCGCAACCCAGCGGTTAGTATGTGTGTGTGCGAGGCGGGTGACCCGGGTTCGAGTCCCACGGTCAGCAGCGTTTTAATTCTTTTTTTTTTGTTGCTTTTGAAACAAAGATCTTTCAGAAATGACATAAACAGCCCCTGTAGTTAAAGTTTAAGTTAATTACTCAAACAACCCTAAACTTATGTTATGTTAGTTTGTTTAAAAAGAAAACTAACTTTATAATACAAATTAACTAGGTTAATTTACTAACTTTAAAGTCTAACGAGTGTAATTAGATTATTATAAAAATAAACTCTTTAAATTGCAAGATTAATTAATTTTAATTAATCAAACAATTTATAAATAATTATATTTATAACGAAATAAGGATAAAAGGTTTTCGACGATCAATCACTTCGCGCAACTTTCGAGTTTCATTATTTTACGAGTTTAAACTAGTTTAACGAGCATTGAGCGTAATAACGAATCAAGAGTTTTGGATAGTATATCGTTTAAACATGAATTCTTGCACATAAGTCTAACACAAACATGAATAAAATAGTTTCGTTTTCATTAAGATCAATAGTCTCGAATTACAAACGGAATGAAAGTAGATTACAAAGAGAGTACAAGAGTTTAAATATGGAAAGTACAACATGACTTGCTAAAATAAGAAAGTTTGAAAAAATGCGGAGCGTTACAGATTAGGCCGTCAATTTTAAGCTTTCTTGAAATCCTTGTGTCCCCGTCAACGGCGCCAAAAACTTGACGTGTGTCGGTGTGAGTATATTTTTAGCTCTATTTTAACTCGCCGATTTCAAGTTTTAAATTTATAAAACACGATATTTTACTATCACTCTACACACGTTAGGGTAAGTGCACCCATCGCGGACATAGTATAGTGATGGCAAGATACCAAAGTCGTCCAAGGACACAAGAGCTTTTAGTACCGGCTTATCGTCAACGTCTAATCGAACCAAACTTTTAGAAAATATTTTTTTAAACTAATAAAAAGATAAAAATAGAAAATGAAAATAAAATAAAAATGATAGACAAGAAAGAATCACTTGGATCCAACTTATCTTTCATGAACCCTTTCGATGATTTCCGCAATTTGGGCATTTTAAGATATTATCTTAGTTATAGTAGTAGGCCCCTCTTTTGGAGGCGATGTTACCCTCAACCTAGTGGTTTGAG
>JARYGA010014026.1:0-26561 GCA_030545235.1 Helianthus tuberosus
CCTCAACATGTCTAATATTGTTGCTAAATCAGTTTAGATGTCCAAATTTGGGTTACATATGCTTAAAATGAATTTTGGCGTAAAAGGGCATTTTGGTAATTTACCTAAGGCATATATATACTACCAATCATACAACTACTTAAATGACGTGACCATAAGGTATAACCTCGAAAGGTTATTCCCCATACAACTATGGTCACCTAAAGTGTTTGGTCGGATCCTAATGATCGACCAAATGGGTCGGGTTCGAAAGTATAAGCGATTGATTAGATCGCTTACCTTTTACGACCCTAGACAAGCACAAATCTAAAAGTGACGAGCTAAACATGTTAAAACATGTTTAACGAAGTTTAAAAACAGGTTTGGTATCAAGAAAAAGGGTCTTGATACCCAAAAGTAGTTTGGTTACAAAATACGTGCTTAAGCGTATTTTGACCGACACTACGAGTCGTCACTACACCTAATCAACGTGGTAATCAGTAGGTATAGTCACTAGGGACTATAACCATCGTGATTACACTCACGTTGCGAAGTTCAAACGAGCTTCGTGTTGACCATAAACTGGTCAAAGCTGAAATTCAAACACTGTTTGACTTTCGTGCTAAAAATGCGTAAAAGAACGAAGGGATACTTACAAAGGGTCCAAGAATGGAAGTTTGATCTGAAAATTCCCAGGTATGAAGTGTTGCAACTCCAACTTAGGGAAATAATCAGATCAAGTTGTGGTTTGAAGTGAAAACATGAGGGGTATATATAGTTTCCGTACAACCATTAGGATCGTTTCTAGAAACCCGAGCTTCGATCATGGTCGTACACATCAAGCCCACTGAATTGTAAACCATGGGAGCCTCCAAACCAGCCCATAGATTGCCCAAAACCATGTGCATAAGTGTGGAACAGCTGGATCAAGCTGGAAACATGTTTTTGATGTCTGGAACCTGCTTACGGACCGCAAGAAGGAGTCCATACGGTCCGTAAGGACCCTGCAGGTCAGCTAACTTTGTAAAATGGCAGAACAGGCCCCTGAGTCTCCGAACTTGATTTTTGATCCGTTTGGACACGTTTAATCCCCGTTAACCTCACTTAAAGGCTCAAATATGAAGTTAAAGTATAGGGAACTTAAAATATGCTCAAAAATATGTTGGATGTCGGTTCGTTTGGCCGTACGGTTGCGTTGTTCGGTTAATTACGACGGAATGCGCACAAGCGCGAAAATCGATCCAAATTGCGCGACGAATGGATTTATCTTATGCCAAACACTAAAATAAAATATTTTAATGCTTACATAAATTTTTGGATGTCCGGATGTATTCAGAACGTAAGTTATGCGTGAAAATGCAAACTTATGCACTTTTTGACGCTTTTAGTCCCTGAATGACCATAAAGTTTATTTTAGCACACCGAACCCCTCAAAGCCTATTTCTAAGCTATGTAAAGGATATTTAGGGTGTGTTTAACTTATGATCAAGTTCCGGAATGTCCGTTACAGTTTAAATCGGCATACTTTCGCAGTTTGTCGAATTTAGTCCTTGTTAAGCGAATTAACTTGATTTTGCCATACCAAAGCCTTCAGAACTTATTTCTAAGTTATGTAAAGGTTATTTAAGGTATGTTAAGCATATGTTGATATTCTGGAGTATTTTTTGCGTTAAACTGATTACATATACGCACCAGTTTGCGTAAAATTCTCCAGAAAGCGATATAGAGTTTGAAATTGAATAGAAATTAAAACATGAAAAACATCAAACATAAACAAAAAAATATTGGGATCAAATAACTTTATTTCATTGTTAACTGAACTGTTTACAATGATTACAAGCACAGATGTCACAGTCTCCCCTACTTGTGGAAATTTCGTCCCGAAATTTGTTTAGAGGAAACTCGTGAGAAAAGATGCGGATACTTCGCCTTCATTTGATCTTCACGTTCCCAAGTAAACTCAGGTCCATGTTTAGATTCCCAGCGAACTTCGACCAAAGGAATGCGCTTGCGTTTAAGCCATTTGACTATACGGTCCATGATTTCCACTGGTTTCTCAACAAAATGCATCGTGTTATCCACACAAATTTCATCAAGCGGTATATGGAGGTTCTCATCAGCTAGACACTTCTTGAGATTGGACACGTGAAAGGTTGGATGAACATTTCCCAGTTCAGGAGGTAATTCAAGTCTGTAGGCTACCTTACCGATTCTTTCGACGATCTTGAATGGCCCAACATATCTAGGTGCAAGTTTTCCTTTCTTTCCAAATCTGATCACACCTTTCCAAGGTGAGACCTTAAGTAATACACGATCACCGACTTGAAATTCCAAGGGCTTGCATCGTTGGTCCGCGTAACTCTTTTGACGGCTTCGAGCTGTCTGGAGGTTATCACGAACTTTCTTAACCTTATCAGTTATCTCTAGAATGAGGTCAGGTCCAGTAAGTTGAGCCTCACCTATTTCATTCCAGCAGACTGGTGAACGACATTTTCGACCATAGAGAGCCTCGAAAGGAGCCATGTTGATGCTGGAGTAATAACTGTTGTTGTAGGAGAATTCAATCAATGGAAGATGTGAATCCCAACTACCACCAAAATCGATCACGCAAGCTCTAAGCATATCCTCCAAAGTCTGGATTGTTCTTTCAGATTGACCATCAGATTGCGAATGATAAGCAGTGCTCAGATTAAGTTGGGTCCCCATAGCAGATTGCATGGTTCTCCAAAAATGACAAGAGAAGCGAGTATATCTGTCTGAAATAATGTTCAGGGGAACACCATGTCGAGATACTATTTCATCCACATAGATTTTAGCCAACTTTTCAGCAGATAGATCCTCACGGATCGGCAAGAAATGCGCTGATTTTGTAAGACGATCAACAATTACCCAGATGGCATCATGACCTTTCTTAGTGCACGGAAGTTTAGTAATGAGATCCATGGCAATGTTTTCCCATTTCCAAACTGGAATCTCTTCTTGCTCCAAAAGACCAGAAGGATGTTGGTGTTCAGCCTTAACCTTAAGATAAGTAAGGCATTTTGAAACGTATAAGGCTATGTCTTTCTTCATACCAGGCCACCAATACTGAGTACTAAGATCCTTATACATATTTTCTGAGCCAAGATGAATAGAATAACGAGACTTATGAGCTTCATCCATAAGCAAAGTGCGGAGATCATCTAGGCTTGGGACCCACAAACGGTCCATGAAATAATACGATCCATCGTCCTTCAGTTCAAGATCAGGCTTAATGTGATAGGGTAATTCCTTACCCATCAAGTTTTGTGAAACACAAGCATGTTGAGTCTGAGAGATGCGGACTTGAATATCAGATCGAGCTTGAATATCAGATTGAACACGAACACAATGAAGCTTGACACGTTCTTTATGACTCAGAGCGTCAGCCACAACATTCGCCTTGCCAGGATGGTAGCGAATTTCGCTGTCATAGTCATTTAGAAGTTCAACCCAACGTCTTTGCCTCATGTTGAGTTCTTTTTGATTGAAGATATGCTGAAGACTTTTGTGGTCAGTGAAAACCACACATTTTGTACCATACAAATAGTGTCTCCAGATTTTGAGAGCGAAGACAACTGCACCTAACTCAAGATCATGAGTGGTGTAGTTCTTCTCATGCACCCTTAACTGCCTCGACGCATATGCTATGACTTTTTTCCATTGCATCAGAACACAGCCAAGTCCTAAATTGGATGCATCGCAGTACACGACAAAATCATCATTGCCTTCGGATAAAGATAGGATAGGCGCATCACAAAGCTTCTGCTTCAAGGTATGAAATGCTTCTTTTTGTTTAGAACCCCATTCAAAGGGCTTATTCTTCTGAGTTAGAGCAGTTAGGGGAACTGCAATCTTCGAGCAATTTTCGATGAAGCGGCGGTAATAACCTGCGAGACCAAGAAAAGAACGAACTTCGGTAGGAGTGGTAGGCGTATCACAATCCTTAATCGCACTGATCTTGGAGGGATCTACATGAATACCTTGTTCGTTGACGATATGACCCAAAAATTGAACTTCTTTGAGCCAAAATTCGCACTTGGAGAATTTGGCGAAAAGTTGCTCTTTCTTTAGGAGTTCCAGAGTAAGACCAAGATGTTGCTCGTGATCAGCTTGCATCTTAGAGTATATCAATATGTCATCAATAAAAACGATGATGAACTTATCTAAATAAGGCTTGCAGACCCTATTCATCAAGTCCATAAAAACAGCAGGAGCATTAGTCAAACCGAATGGCATAACTGTGAACTCATAATGCCCATAACGAGTGCGGAACGCTGTCTTGGGAATAGCTTCTTCATGCACACGAAGTTGATGATACCCAGAACGTAGATCAATCTTTGAAAAGTAAGAAGCGCCCTGTAACTGATCAAAGAGATCATCAATGCGAGGTAGGGGATATCGATTCTTGATGGTAAGCTTGTTAAGCTCACGGTAATCGATGCACATTCTGAAAGATCTATCTTTCTTCTTGACAAAAAGAACGGGAGCACCCCAAGGTGTAAAACTAGGACGAATAAATCCTTTATCTGAAAGCTCCTGAAGATGCTTAGACAACTCTTGCATCTCAGACAGTGCAAGACGATATGGAGATCTGGCAATAGGATTTGCACCAGGTACAAGATCAATACGGAACTCGACTTGGCGCGCTGGGGGTAATCCAGGTAACTCCTCAGGAAATAGCTCCGGATAATCCCGAACGACAGGGATATCTTGAATAGACTTACCTTTGCCTTTATCTGCTACAACATGTGCCAAGAAGGCCACATAGTTCTTTCGCAGATACTTCTGAGCTTTAAAACAAGACATGAGCTTGAGACTACTAGTAGGCTTCACACCACGAACCTGTAGGATCTCACCTGACGAGAGTGGAACACAAACAATCTTCTCGAAACAAACTACCTCTGCATGATGCTTGGCTAACCAATCCATACCCACTATAACATTGAAACTCCCAAGTTGCATTGGTGTGAGGTCGATAGGAAAAAGATGGTTGTTAAGGTTCAATTGGCAATTGCGAAGAACAGAATCATGAACAACGGGATCACCACTAGCAACTTCTACTGTCAAAGGCTTACCTAGTTTCGTTCTAGACACGCAAAGCAATGGCTCAAAAGATAATGACACAAAACTCTTATCGGCACCAGAATCAAAAAGAACAGATGTGGGTTGATTATTAATAAAGAACGTACCGTTAACCACTTCATTGTTTGCTTGCGCCTCTTGTGCATTCATGTTAAAGACTCGACCTCGAGCCTGAGCCTGAGCTGTATTCGCATTCACCAATCTTGGACATTGATTACGGTAGTGGGTCAGATCCCCACAGTTATAACAAGAACCCAGTGGGTAGTGAGGTCGTGCAGCTTGACCTTGTTGCTGAGCAACTTGTTGAGTCGGGTTCTGAATTGCCCGATTTTGATTTGCAGGAATGAGGCATATGTCAGCAAGATGACCAGATCTTCCACAGTTGGTGCAATGACGGCACTGGAGGTGTGGTTGATGATGACCGTTACATCTATTGCACAAAGGTGCATTGCCAAGATAAGGTTTCTTGGCAAGTGGTTGCGCAGGCTGATTTGGTGCAGCTTGTGCAGTAACGGCGAAATTTTGGGAAGCCTTACGCTTCCTAGAACCATTCGAGGAACCAGAATCCTTACCCTTCTTGTTTTTACCTTTCTTGCTTTCACTTTTATAAGACGCCTGCTTCTTACCCTTGTCACCCTTTCTATGCAGCTTACCCTTCCGAACCTGCGACTCAGTCAATGTCGCAGATAGGTCGATTGCCTGACGAACTGTGGTAGGGTTACTACCAGTAACGATGTCTTGTACGGAGTCAGGTAGGGCATCGATATACCTCTCGATAGCCTTCTCGAGTGGGGTAACCATTGTTGGGCATAACAAACTCAGCTCCTCATACCTATCAGTATACGCCCGGTGCTCGCCACTATCCTGTTTCAGGTCATCAAATTCCCTTTCTAAAGCTTGCAGTTCATGACGAGGACAAAACTCCCTCATCATAAGCGCCCTAAGTTCAGCCCATGTTTGTGCTAAAGAAACCTCAGCACCACGGTCTCTCATAACCCCGTTCCACCATGTGAGAGCCCTCTTCTGAAACACGCTTGATGCAAACTCGACTTTCCGATTCTCAGGACACAGAACGTGACAGAATGTACTCTCAATGCTCTCGAACCATTGAAGAAGCCCAGTTGCCCCTTCAGAACCACTGAACGTGAGTGGTTTGGCCGAATTGAAGCTTTTGAAGTTGCATGGAGCATTATTGTTGTTGTTGGCTTGGTTCAATTGAGCAATAAGATTTGGGAACGCAACAGCCATTTGCTACGCGATGATTTCTGCAAGTTCGGCATTTGGTAGCGGATTTTCGCGTCGATGAGGCATTCTAAAAGAGGGAATATGAAAGGAACGAGTGAGATGATTAGATGAAAAGAATGAGATGAAACAAAAATCGACAAAAGCAAGGATGGTGGTCATTCGTCCGTATCACAAAGCAAACAAACGACACACAGTGACTAATCAAAGTAAATGGGTCAAAAATAATGCTTCGCGAAGACATGCTCGCCTATAAGTGAACACTCACCCCAAGAGTTCCCAGGTAAGAGTGACTGGTCCAATTATGTGGATTTGTACGAACACTCTAGCCTTAGACAGAAAACCCAGGGTACAGGCATTCACCCTTCCAGTTTGCACGTGTTCACACTATTTAGAACCCAAAACTTTGATGAGATTTTGAAAACTTGGAAGGCACAAGGCCAAAAGAATCATTCAAAAATGGATGGTAAATTTTCAAAATCATTATGAAAAATCAAAGAGTTCAAAACCATTTAATAAATCATTTAAAAACAGATGATTGATTTTCAAAAATCGTTTTAGAAAATTGGGTTCTCGTTTTGGTGATCACCTAAGGATAGGTGAAGTGCATGTTTTAAAATCTAAACACAAGACAACTTGTGTTGGGGACCTAGAAAGGTTATAGTCTAGGTCAAAGCATTACTAATAACCTAATTCCCTATAACCATTGTCTCTGATACCAACTCTTCTGTCACACCCCGACCATATATCAAATCATGGCTGAAACGTTGGGGAGTGTTGCAACAGAATTGTTGTTTCACAACCATGGCATTTAAAAGTTATGTTTTATTCATTAAACAAAGAGTTACATTGTCTTAAAATAACTTAAACAAAGAGTACACCACATAATTAAACTAGTTCTATCTTCATTTTAAGTCTCTAAGGCACAGGTCCGCCCTAGTATGTCACGAACATCCTAAGCAACAGCTCCTGAAAACACATGTGAAAATAGGTACGTCAGCATAAAAATGCCTGTGAGATACATAGGTTTTGTGAAAATAGGATTCATGACTTGAGTTTAGAGAAATGTTTAATAAAAATAAGTCATGAACCTTGTTAATTGTTTTGTTTTATAAATCATTTGAAAAACATTAGCAAAATCAGATGATATGTATATATATAAAAGAATATTGTATGGTTAAAAGAATAACCAAGTAAAAAGAGTTTGTATAAACCAAGTTATTTGTAAAACAATGTTTAACTGATAAGGTGTTGTAAATGTAATATGTCTAAACTGAAGTGGTTTAAATGACGCTACGATATGTAATATCATACAAGCACTTATATATATGAAGTACCAGTGGCATATCCACCATGCTTGTAACATATTACACACGCCTCGTTATTTAAGTCACTCAAACCAACCAACTTTGTAAAATATCCATGTTTAATCCAATAGTCAAATGTCATAGTATAACCCAAGTTGAATATAAACCATGTAATGTGTAAACAAAAGTTATGTTTGGTAAGTAAAATGAGACTACTTAAACCACAAGTAAAAATGTACAAAACAAAGTATTTTGAATAAATCAAAAATTATGTTTTGTAAAATAACTAAATAAATACATGCTTTACTGATACAAACATTTATGCGGTAAGTTAACGCATACATTCAAGCCTTGAGATAGCAGGATAACTCTAGAGTAAAGGTTATCAAAGTAAAATGTTTTCGGATTCAGTCATTCCTTACACCCAAACAAACCTAGGATGTCAGGAACGGGATTTGTCAAGTCCTATGGTACCATTACTTACTACCGAGCGGCGTAGCTAATGTTAATGAATGCAATTTAGACCCGTTGAACAAACCAAATGTCATATCAAATTGTAAACATGTAATGAAAGTAATGTACTAAGTATGCTAAGTTAACATACAAAACAGAAAAGTCATGTAAATCAATGTGCTAAATATGCTAAGTTAACATATAAAGCAAAAGAGAGTGAACATACATAGCAAGTCAAAATGAAATTATGTACTAATAGTGTACTCATGAACATAGCAAGTATATGATATGAAAACATGGAAAGCATGAAAATAACAAGTAGGCACATGTGTTTCACCCCAAAACATTTGGAAAACAGTAAAAGAGGGGTCTATGTACTCACTTGAGATTGCTCAGAAGTCCTAAGATAACCACCAAGCAAAGCTAGAAGATCACGAAATCAAACGGCACCTAATATAGGTAACTACATTAATAAACGGACCTATTCGGAGGATCGGGTAGCATGAGGATTCGTAAACCAAATGAGTGTAGGAACTCAAGTAATATGGTTTAAGAAAGCCTACATACTAAAACGAAACTTATCCTAAGTGCTTTTGAACCGTTACGACCCGTTTAGGTAGCTTATGCTACTTTAACGTGTCGTTCGCGTAAAATGCGTTTGGACCGCCTAACTAGTCCTATGAAAAGTAAAATATACCTCAACATGTCTAATATTGTTGCTAAATCAGTTTAGATGTCAAAATTTGGGTTACATATGCTTAAAATGAATTTTGGCGTAAAAAGGGCATTTTGGTAATTTACCTAAGGCATATATACTACCTATCATACAACTACTTAAACGACGTGACCATAAGGTATAACCTCGGAAGGTTATTCCCTATACAACTATGGTCACCTAAAGTGTTTGGTCGGATCCTAATGATCGACCAAATGGGTCGGGTTCGAAAGTATAAGCGATTGATTAGATCGCTTACCTTTTACGACCCTAGACAAGCACAAATCTAAAAGCAACGAGATAAACATGTTAAAACATGTTTAACGAAGTTTGAAAACAGGTTTGGTATCAAGACAAAGGGTCTTGATACCCAAAAGTAGTTTGGTTACAAAATACGCGCTTAAGCGTAGTTTGACCGAAACTACGACTCATCACTACACCTAATCAACGTGGTAATCAGTAGGTATAGCCACTAAGGACTATAACCATCATGATTACGCTCACGTTGCGAAGTTCAAACGAGCTTCGTGTTGACCATAAACTGGTCAAATCTGAAAGTCAAACGCTGTTTGACTTTCGTGCTAAAAATGCGTAAAAGAACGAAGGGATACTTACAAAGGGTCCAAGAATGGAAGTTTGATCTGAAAATTCCCAGGTATGAAGTGTTGCAACTCCAACTTAGGGAAATAATCAGATCAAGGTGTGGTTTGAAGTGAAAACATGAGGGGTATATATAGTTTTCGTACAACCGTTAGGATCGTTTCTTGAAACCCGAGCTTTGATCATGGCCGTACACATCAAGCCCACTGAATTGTAAACCATGGGACCCTCCAAACCAGCCCATAGATTGCCCAAAACCATGTGCATAAGTGTGGAACAGCTGGATCAAGCGGGAAACATGTTTCTGATGTCTGGAACCTGCTTAGGGACCGCAAGAAGGAGTCCATATGGTCCGTTAGGACCCTGCAGATCAGCTAACTTTGTAAAATGGCAGAACAGGCCCCTGAGTCTCCGAACTTGATTTTTGATGCGTTTTGACACGTTTAAGCCTCGTTAACCTCACTTAAAGGCTCAAATATGAAGTTAAAGTATAGGGAACTTCAAATATGCTCAAAAATATGTCGGATGTCGGTTCCATTGGCCGTACGGTTGCGTTGTTCGGTTAATTACGACGGAATGCGCACAAGCGAGAAAATCGATCCAAATTGCGCGAATAATGGATTTATATTATGCCAAACACTAAAATAAAATATTTTAGTGCTTAAATAAATTTTTGGAAGTCCGGATGTATTCAGAACGTAAGTTATGCGCGAAAATGCAAACTTATGAACTTTTTGACGCTTTTAGTCCCTAAATGACCATAAAGTTTATTTTAGCACACCGAACCCCTCAAAGCCTATTTCTAAGCTATGTAAAGGATATTTAGGGTGTGTTTAACTTATGATCAAGTTCCGGAATGTCCGTTACAGTTCAAATCGGCATACTTTCATAGTTTGTCGAATTTAGTCCTTGTTAAGCGAATTAACTTGATTTTGCCATACCAAAGCCTTCAGAACTTATTTCTAAGTTATGTAAAGGTTATTTAAGGTATGTTAAGCATATGTTGATGTTCCGGAGTATTTGTTGCGTTAAACTGATTACATTTACGCACCAGTTTGCTTAAAATTCTCCAGAAAGCGATATATAGTTTGAAATTGAATAGAAATCAAAACATGAAAAACATCAAACATAAACAAACAAATATTAGGATCAAATAACTTTATTTCATTGATAACTGAACTGTTTACAATGATTACTAGCACAAATGTCACAACCTCGGCTATATATTATAAATATTATCAATCTAAGAAAGATCAGGTTTCGACGCTCGTTACGGACCTACGCGCGATACGGACGATTTCGACTAAAAATAAAAAAAATTATATATTTATGACGACTTACATTTCGACGCTCGTAACGGACCTACGCGCGATACGGACGACCTCGACTATATATTATAAATATTATCTATCTACGACGTATTAGGTTTTGACGCTCGTTACGGACCTGCGCGCGATACGGACGATTTCGACTAAAAACATAAAAAATATATATTTACGACGACTTGCGTTTCGACGCTCGTTACGGACCTAGGCGCGATACCGACGACCTCGATTATATATTATAACTATTATCAATCTACGACGTATTAGGTTTAGACGCTTGTTACGGACCTACGCGCGATACGGACGATTTCGACTAAAAAAATTATATATTTACTACGACTTACGTTTCGACGCTCGTTACGGACCTACGCGCGATACGGACGATCTCGACTATATATTATAAATATTATATATCTACGACGTCTTAGGTTTCGACGCTCGTTACGGACTTAAGCGCGACACGGACGATTTCGGCTAAAAATAAAAAATATATATATATTTACGACGACTTACGTTTCGACGCGCGTTACGGACCTACGCCCGATACGGACGACCTCGACTATATATTATAAATATTATATATCTATGACGTCTTAGGTTTCGACGCTCGTTACGGACCTACGCGCGATACGGACGATTTCGACTAAAAATAAAAAAAATTATATATTTACGACGACTTACGTTTCGACGCTCGTTTTGGACCTACGCGCTATACGGACGAACTCGACTATATATTATAAATATTATATATCTACGACGTCTTAGGTTTCGACGCTCGTTAAGGACCTACGCACGATACGGACGATTTCGACTAAAAATAAAAAAAATTACATATTTACGATGTCTTGGGTTTCGACGCTCGTAATGGGCCTAATCGCGATACAAACGACTTCGACTAAATAATATAAACATTATATATCTACGACTCGTTAAGTTTCGACGCTCGTTACCGACTTACGCGCGAAACGGACGAATTCGACAAAAAATAAAAACATTATATATCAAATTCTACTTACAAGTAAAACATTAAAAAAAAGCTAAGATATAAAACATTTTTTTAATACTTTATAAAACAGAAAAGAAAAAAAAGAAATTTGAATCAATACAATGCGTATAGGGCCATAAGCATCGTATCTAGTCATTTGTTCATGAACAAAATTTGAAATTTTGAAGCAATACGATGCGTATAGGCCCTTACGCGTCGGATTGTTTCATCTGATGATGAAAAAACCCCAAAAACCCCAGTATTTCTATTCCAAAATCACACAAATTCAACGGATAAAATGCAAAATTGAAAACGTATAAATGATGAGGGTTCGGAGATGCATACCTTACTAGTCTTTGATCTTGAAATCTCGATCGTATCTTGAATGCATGTATAAGCCGTATGTGTGTGTATTTGGGAGTATTTTGATTTTTTTTTGTTTTTGGATCGTATCAACCCCCTTTTAATCAAGGGGTTATATCGTAGTGAACTTAATACGCATCGTATAGGGCTATACGATGCGTATTATATTCCTGAAATTACAAAAATAACCCTTTTTTTATACAGAGTTTAATACGCATCGTATAGTGCTATATGATGCGTATTTAAGCTGCAATACGATAAAACAGATGCCTATACGATCGTATATGGCATAATATGAAAATTTGTTTTATCGTGTTTCCCTCGGTTCGATGCGTATACGTGTCTTTTTTTGACGAACTTTTGCATATTTTGTCGTTTTATGACGTATACCTTCAACATGCGTCGTTTCGGTGACGTTCGGTTGCGTGCGAGTATCGTATTCTCTGATCACGTACAGTTTTGTTTAAAATCTACTTGTACTATAAAGTGCCATGTATATGTATACGCTCGTGGAAATATCATTAGTTGCGTATTTTGACGTATTTTATCGTATTGTTGCGTATTTTGGAGTATTTTGACATATTTGAGCGTATTCTGACTTATTTTAGCTTATTTTAACCTGTTTTTGGGTTATTTCAACGTATTTCGGCGTATTTTAATGTATGTCGGCGTATTTTAGCGTATTTTAACATAATTTGACGCATTTTAACGTATTGCAACGTATTTTAACATATTTTCATGTATTTTAGCCTATTTTAAGGTATTTTTGCGTATTTTAGAGTATTTTCGCATATATTCGCATATTTTAGCGTAATTTAGAATATTTTAGCGTATTTCGACATATTTAAGCGTACTTTAGAGTATTTTAGCGTATTTTGAGGTATTTTAACATACTTTAATGTATTTTATCGTAATTTAAGGTATTTTGCGTATTTTAGAGTATTTTAGTGTATTTTAACGTATTTTTGTGTATTTTAGAGTATTTTAGCGTACTTTCGCATATTTTAGCATACTTTAGAGTATTTTAGCGTATTTTCGCATATTTTAACGTACTTTAGAGTACTTAAGCGTATTTTAAGGTATTTTTGCGTATTTTCATGTATTTTAGCGTATTTTCATGTATTTTAGCGTACTTTAGCATATTTTAGCGTATTTTAGCGTATTTTCGTATTACAAATTAATCAATATAATGCATTGTTTTGGCAATAAACAAATGGAATAGATTATACAAATAAATTATTCTGTAAAATTATAAATTAATCAATAACATGCAATATGTTGTCAATGTTAGGCTTCATTAGCGTTTCATACCACGCTATCCGTCCCGTGTAGTTTTCCGTCCAAAGTGCTGCTTCTTTGCCCGCGTGTCTTCTCCAGAGATAGTTCGGTGGCGGCATTGGATAGTCCCCTTCAAGTCAGACGTGGATGAAATGACCAATATTAACATATACCAGTGAAACGACCTGATGGGGGACACGTGCGTGCTGTGGATGATATAAGGGGAATACAGTCGAACAACCTTTGATGTCTAATATGTGAACAATCACACCAAACCTATGGGCAAGAAGGACTCCTGCCTGAGGCATTTCCATCCAATGCTCCATGGGTGCCATTCCAACCCCGGTAAAATTTATTTTCTCTACTTGCGCGTCGTAGTCCCCTGGTATATCACTATCTAAGACGTACCTCCACATTTCTTTGTTATCACCCGTCAGCTCTTCAAGTAGTTGGTTCCAAACATACCCAAAGTACTCTTGTTCAAATCCTAAACCCACAGCCGCCGCCCGAAACCCACACTGCCCATCCGGCTTGACATCTTTTATTCTTGAAATGTAGGGGTGGAACACTGTTGGAATTTGTTTTTTTTTAATATGTGCACATATTCAAGTGTTCCATCATCAGTGATTAACGTAAAGCCATGGTCCTTGCCAGGCTCTTTTTCCTGTGAAGCTGTTGAACGACTGCGTTGCAGTAACGACCTTTGAGTTGTGTCGAGGAGGGTCACACTTACTTTGTTGTTCGGGAGGCCCAACTGTGCTATCTCCAACAGGTTGTTCTTTTCTTTGTTGTTAGACCTTGGACGTTGGCCGCCCGCGAGTGTTTTCTTGTATGACAGGCGGTTTTTTGTCGCTCATATATGGGTTTACCACCGCCATGATCTTCGATATGACGCTTTTCCTCACTTGCGGGGTTTGGGTAGACAATTTATGTTTCACATATTCTAATTCTTTTTCTACATCAACCTCTTCCTCATTAAAATTTGATGGGTTCAGGTCAAGTTTTCTCTATAAAATGTCTATATCTTCGAGCTGAATAACGCAGTCTGCAAAACAAAAAAGGGCATTAGACAAGCATATTAAATTAATACAACAAAACATTTTTTATAAGTCTATAAGTACCTGTATTCTACAATCTCTCAAGGCGACAGGCACATAACAACCAGTAACCCGAGTACAACTAGCAGCCACATGTTGATCTGAATGACCGCAACGTGGTTATTCTCCGTGTTAGCTCGTTTTCTAATAGGTTAAGAGCATGGATGAAAACTTTTCGAAATAGGTTGCAAAACAAAGGAATCTCAAGGTGGTTGTTCATTGGCTTGGTGCGGCTTTCTTCCAAGCATTTCTTTATTTGCATATATTGCTTTAGTACCAAGGTGTCCACCTTTTTCACCAGTGTTTCCAGACTGCATTTCGGTGTAGTGAGCTATTTCTTTAATGAAGCATGTGCGCCTTCAGCTCTATTTGTTGTAGTTTGGTAGAATGTTAGGGTTTGATTGGTCTATGCAGATACGAACAAATGGCGGGAGGTGCTTAACCATTTATTCCATAGGTAATCCAAAACATCTGAAAAAAATAAACATATTCAAATTATATATCTATTTAAATGAATGTATTAACTTAGAGAAAACATACGTTTACATTGTTGATTGATAAGGTGTCTTTGAAGGTTGATGAGGTTATAATCGAATAACTCCTCGGAAGCGGAATCACACACTATTATCCGCTGACGAACAAAGTCATCCCAATCTGGATGAGTAAACGAATTCTAGCAGTGCTTCACAATATTTTGTAAGATGTGGAACCTGCAGAGATATCTGTCTGCGCTAGGGAATAGTTTGCTACACACGTTTATTAGTGTCTGGCCGCTGTCCGTTAGAATTACACGCGACTCCATGCACTCGTTTAGCATGGACTTGACCCTCTCCATGACCTAGACGTACGATGCCTCATGCTTGTTTGAAAGAAATGCTTGCGCAATACAGAAGGTTTGGTTTGTCGACGTCATACCCACAACTTGCAAAAACGGAAGATTGTACATGTTAGTCTTGTAGGTAGTGTCGACCATAAGCACATGCAGGAATGCCCTCCACATTTCAAAGGACTTCTCATGACAGAAAAATACATGCTGAACGACATTGGTGGAAGGTTCTGCCAGTAGGTAATAGGTCATCTTTTTTTTCCTGGAGGATTTCTTCCAGCCGCTGCATGGGAGACGTTTTTTTCTCGAACTTTGTGGCCCTGATCTTTTGGCGAGCGTTGTGTATGTCTTTTGGAACACATTTGTTTTCAGGATTCTGTTCGGTTACGGCCTTCTAGATTGTATGGGGCTGTATGTCTTGATCTGTGAGCTCTTGCACCAGCCTAAACTCATTAGGAGTAAGTTTCCTGGCATACGCGTAACCCTCCAGATGTTCAGCAGGACCGTGGTTGTGGGTCTCGTTAAAATTTTTGTTCAGATAATCTATCCGCCAAGCTCGACGACTTTGGTCGAGACGACCTATCACCATAAAAGGGCACACACATTTTTTGCCCCCTGGTTTTCCTAATCGTGGCCTTACTCTCATGCTCACCACTACGATAACATTGTAGCCATACCCGGTGATCCTTGGACCGTCTGGTAACAATAACGTATCCGTTGGCTAAACCCCTTCGTTTTACCCAACCTTCTAAATCACCTCAGGATAAAAAATCCTAAAAATATAACAAATAATTTAAAAAAAATAACAATTTTAATGTATTTTTATTATGTTTAAAAAATATAACAATTTTAATTAAATTTTTAATTTTTTAATTAATTTTTTATCCTATTTACAAAATATAACAATTTTGAATATATTTTTTCTTTACAATTTTTATAATAATTTAACGTGCGAATTATTATTGTTTTTTATTGCGAGGAACGTGCGAATTGTGCATCGGTTTTGAAATGAACGAGGTAACACGTATTAAAACACATATAAATTGAGATAACGTAAAAGAGAGGCTTGATAAAACATTGGATTGTTTCGGGTTTAGAAACTTCGACTATTCCAAAGTGAATCGAAAGTCCTTTCAAATTAGGGAAACGTGCTTTGGCCTCTAGGTAAAATACTGTCGTCGAGAAGCGATTAACGATACTTTACCCTTCCAGTTACTACATGTCCCTAATCGATTGAAAAATCAAAACTTTGGCGTGATTGAAAATCGAGGAATGGGACTAGTCGATAAGATGCGGGTTTCACCCCTATCTTGATGGTTTTATACCATAAGTGTGGTTGGTACTCGTCAGGTCAAGAAATTTAATTCCGACACTTTGACGAGGGTCCACTAGAATTTGAATTGGAAACTTACCATCAAGATGTGGATTTCACTTCTAACTTGATGGCATAATTTTGTGCAAAATTGAATAAGAGAATTGAGAGTCATTCACCAAATTATGGGTTTCACACCTATTTTGGTGAAATCATCTCGTTTGTATAATACGAGCGTCTTCAACTCTTCAACGAATATTTTAAAAAATTATAACAATTTTTAATGTATTTTTTATAATGTTTTAAAAAAATATACCAAGTTTAATTAATTTTATAAAAATATTACATATAACATTTATTAATTAATTTTTATCATATTTGAAAAATATAACAATTTTTTAATGTATTTTGTATTAACAATTTTATAATAATTTTTTAACAGAAAAAATTTAACATTTAACAAAAATATATATCATTCGTACCTGATCAGTTTTGTACGAAACTTCAGGGTAAGCGGGTTACTCGTCACCCAATGACTCTTGCGCGTAAGAAGGCAGACCAACGTCTTCTTGTACACCCGAGGCACCACTAACGAAAATGTTATTGCCATATTCTTCCTGTCCATACGAGGCACCATAACCGGCTTCATAATACGGAGACCCATAACCATGATCATAGCTAGACATGTTCAGATCTGGTAACAACGATTGGCGGGGCATAGGAGACTAAAAAAAACCAACGAGTAAAATGTACTGGAAAGTTTAACGCCGAATAGAAAAAAGTAAATATATATACTTACCTCGTTGAGGTCTGGCAACAACGATTCATTATGATGGGGACGATAGCCGGACACGACCTTCCCCGCGTGATCATCATTTCCTCTCCGATCATAAGAATCAGGGACATTAGACCCCTCCTAATACAAACGGTGTGCTAAGTATTTCATAAACAAACAAAAAAAAACAGAACAAGTTAAAAAAAATGATATACCACACTGCCATCCGGAATAAACGTGCTCGTGTTTGTGTCGGACGGCTCGCCGAAATGTAACACCTCGTAAAATCACGACCAATATAATGAAGACACGTGTCATGGACTTTAAATGCGTAAGGAATTACTTCCGAGGGACTGAAATTGTCAAACAATGTAAATATGTAAGTGATAGGGATCCAAAGTGTCAACATGCCATTCTTGTGCCTCTGATTGACCTCACAAGACGTTCGTATTCCTTAACGAATAATTTATCAAACTTGAAAAGTCGTTTGTGCTCAAAAAAAGGATCTTGCGAAACATAAGGGTTAAAAGTGTCAACATGTTGAAAGTAACCTCTGAGTGACCTTTTAACGATCCCAAAAACATTGTAATGATTATATTTTTGCCCACAAGAATATTGGATATTAATCCGTGGAGTTTCGACGCATATGAATAATCAAAGTGTTAATTACAAGTAATAAGGATTAAATGTGTGAATATTGCATTTCAAGACCATTCGGGTGACCTTATAACTAATCGAAGGCTTATTGTTAAAAGTTTAAAGACTCAAGACCCTTAAAAGTCAAGTTTGGGGGTTAAAAGTGCAATAAACGCAAGTTAAAACAAGTTTAAAGGGACCAGGGACCAAAGTTGCAATATCTGAAAGATTGGTGACCGGAAATAGCCTTGGCGCGGGCCGCGTAAACATCAAGATAGTTCTTACGTGGGCCGCGTAGAACTGCCAGATGCAGAAAACACTGCACAGTTGCAGGGACACCTGGAATTCATCTGAGATCAATTATAGAGTTATGTGGAAGGATCTTGTGAAGTTTAAAGTCCTATATAAGGCCTTCTTGTTTGATAGTTCAATTGCTCAGTTACAAAAATTATTCAAACTCACTCTCTGGAGCTCTCTAGACTTCAAGCAAGTTTCCCTCAGCTCCTAATTCGTGCTAAGAGCCTTTGTAAGCATTCTTAGCCTCTCTAGTTCAAGATTTATTAGCTTAAAGACCAAAAGTCAAAGTCATCGTAATTAAGATTTGACTTAGTAATTAATCACTAATGGTCCAGCCATTATTCGAATCTAAAGTGGCTATGAGTTGGTAATTATGTGGGTAATAAGTCCTTAAAAGGGCACCCCCTGATTATCACTCTAACTTGGTCAATTCTCGGGTCAAACTTAATATTAAAAAGTCGACAGGAAGCTATTTTTGCAAATAAACTCATAACTGATAATGTAGAGGTTATGGGACATGTTTAACCACTAAAATAACTTGGTAAATAATGTACGAACATGTCTAAGCATGTTCTACCCGACAATTCTGAGTTTAGGCTCGGTTCGGAACCGAAAGTCGCAAAAGAAGACTTTTGCTTTGACTTTCAGTTCTGACCTGATTTGGCTTGTTTTAGATATTCCTTAAGGTTTCTTTAGGACCATATTATAAGTTAGTAAAACCCTCTGATGTTATACTACATGGTTCCTTATTTATCCGATTCATTTGCATGTTTCCGTTAATTGCTTAAATGTTGACCATTATGCCCTTTTGATATTAAAACGAGATTTTTAAAAATGTGAGAGGAAAAAAACCTTTGTTACTAATTTATAAACATTTCCTAAAAATTTGACATCACTTTGAGGTCAAATTAGGAGTTATGCTTGATATCGTAATTTGAAAACTTTTTATTAATTAAATGGAAATTTAGCATAAAGCCTATTTAAACCCGAATTTCAACAACAAACCTTTTACCCACTGATGTAATATAATATTTTGCGATTTTTGAGGATTTTTATTAATTTTTAGACTGATCATAACATGGGGTTCTTGCTTTGATTCGGTAATTAATGGTTATACCCTTTTTGCTAATAAAATGAGTTTTACATAACATTTTGATAACAAATCTTTTGCTATTGATTTTATATGATAAATAAAATATTTTGAACTTTATAAACTGATAAAAAAAACTCAGATTTCTTTATATGACCCAAAAGTCGCCTAAAACCGACTTTTTACGCATTTTTATGCATAGTATGGATTAAAACTATTTTTGACATATAAGACTTAATACCTACTGATGTTTTAAGTAAATTTTATACTTTAACAGTAAGTAAAAGTTTTGAACTCAGATTTCCAAATTTGATCTTTAAAGCTTATATGAAATGACCAAAATGCCCCTACGGTACATAGTTTGGTTATGAATGATAAATTTCACATATATGCAATACCCTACTGATATGAATTGCAAAAATAAATATTTTTACTGATCATTTTTTACCAGAACCTTAGATTAATATTTAATCTCTTTTATAATCTTTAAAATGACCAAATACCCCTACGGGGTTTAAATTGAGTTTAAATTCATTTTGGGCATAATGGAAGATATCCTACTGATATCACAACATATTTAAGGCATATTAACTTAGGAAACCTGTTCATGACTCATTTGGTTACCCGTTATGCATTTTTCGCGTTCGGTGCGGTTTATGTAACTAGTTTGCATAAATTGACCGAAACGGGTCAAACCTCATCATTTTTGCTTCAAAATCCAGAATGTGCTTAGTTTACCCATATTATACAAGTCTCCATACTTGTCGGGTCTAAATCAAATTCTAATCCGGTCTTCGCTTAATCTTGCGTTTTGAACCGTAAATCTTTCTTTAAAACTAACCGGTCTAAGTTTAAACTTAAGTAAGACCCGTTAGGAATCTAATAGGTTATTAAAACCTTCGTTCCAGATTTAGGAGCCCAGTAAAAGATATTTGCACTTGCTGATTGTATACGGCTGGGATAAATTTGTATAATTTGCTCAGGTAAATACTTTTAACTTATTCTCCCTTATACGGGCTTGGGGTACGGTATATAAAATACCGCTTGGTCGGGTATTGAATTTTTAATCATATGAAGGTTAAATCATTGAGATAACCCGTTTAATCTGTTTTGTTTGTTTTAACCCTTTGGGGGGTTAATGACCATGTCCTAGATATCCTCGGCTCATTCATTGAAATGGCCACGACCTGCCGGAGCGTATGTAAAATAATATGCCTGCTTGTTCGAGAATAACTCATTGTGGGTTTATTTATGTGGTGTGTCTATTAATCTTTAACCCGGTGTTCAACCCGGGATACTGAACGTATAACAAACATATAATTCTTTTACAAAATTGTTTTTAAATAATTATCTCAACTTATAAAAGAATATTTGTGCCTTGTGCATTTAAATCGATTTTTATAAACACTTTTCAAAAAGAGTCGGTTAATTGTATTTACCAGTGTAAACTAACGTATTTTCCAAAAGGTTAAGTGCAGGTACTTAGCGGAATAGGCTGGCTACTCCTGAGTGAATTAAATAAAGAATTTATGCAAGCTTTATCACTTTAAAATCTGTTGAACAATATTTTCCTTTATTTTGATCTGCCTGTGGATCATTTTACTTTCCGTTCGTAATACTCATGTTACTTTCGATTCGTTTTGTAATAATTTTACTTTAGACTTCAGCTGTGCATTGAACTGTGGTTATTTGACTATGACGATATCAACTACGTCATGATACTCCCCACCGGGCCCACCGGTAATACTTGAAAATATCGGGGTGTGACAGGTTGGTATCAGAGCCAACATTGAGTGAATTAAACACTAGCCTTTTGTGTTTAATCTCAATGACACAGGTGCACATTCCTTGACTTCCGAGTCTAGGCAAAGAACTTAGGACTAATCCTAATTTATTTTATTTTGTCCTTTATTTTTTTCCCTTTGTGTTTCTTTTGTTTGTTTTGACAGGATCAACAAATGACGCCACGATTCAAGAGAGGAGGAAGAGGCACTGGGCCATTCACTGCCCCCAACGATCATGAGGCCGGGCCTTCACACCGGCGAACTTCGTCAGCAACCATGAGCACTAGTCCTCAAGAAGACTGGAGGACGTATTTGGAGCCCGCGAGGCGATCTGTCTCGCTTAGTTCATCACCCTCTTACCATCATTCCTTTGGGCCATAATCGGAGAACGAGCCCAATGATTCACACCACTCCTACCTACCACTGCAGCGATCTGGGTCACATCACGCATTTCAAGACCCGACCCCGTATTTCTAGAGCCGGTTCAATCCGGTGAATCAGGTGTAAGAACCAATGGGTTTTAACCCATTGGGACCAGAATATCATTTTTCCGGTGATCAAGACATGGATATGGACGAAGATCCGGATCCTGCCGAACCACCATCTGGGACACCCACTCATCCCATCGAGATTTCAGATGGGTCATCTTTTCATGGATCACCTTATCATGGTCCAGACAGCTATGAAGCAAGGCTTGCTTCATAACCTTGGGACTTTACTCCCTCTTTCAACCCATCCTAGCAGTAGGATCCCTTTGAGGATTCACGTTTTGTAGCGGTCACGCCACCGCCACCACCACCACTTGAGCAGCAACTGCCTTCGGAGCCACCGAGGCGAAGAAGAACAGGTGCACGGATGTCCGTGTGAGGAGGGGATTTCCACTTCAGCACCCCTCAACACTCAAGTGGCAACCACTACCCGCCACTATATGAAGACCCGCTGATGGGTGGGCCCCGTTTCTGAGGTGGACTCTGCGCCAGTCGCACTACCACCACCGCATGTGGCTTTTGATAACCCAATACCTTCTTACGCCGGTGCAGCGGCGTATAACCCTTTTAAGCAGCCTGCCTACCCGGGGTACAACTACTACAATGCCCCTGATGTTGACCCGTACCTCGTAGAAGCAAACTACAATGCTCTTCACCCTGAAGGGCCCTATGAAGCTTCGTACCAATCTGGGTACCAAGCCTTTGGGTATCCATACCCGCCACCTCCTCAACCTCTGTAGCAGCAGCCGCCACAGCCGCCACTGATACCGCCCCCGCAGCAACAAGAGATTCTTCAGATGTTGAGCCAGGTGGAACGGGAGGTTCAAGCAGAGCGTAGGAGCCACCGGGGATTTCTTAAGGGTTTGGCGAATCTGATCAAAGGGAAGAAGAAGAAGAGGGATTTTTGAAGAATTCCTTATTTATTTATGATGTAATTTCTTTATTTTCAATCAAGTCCCTGCGTGGACATCTATTTATGTATTCAGTCCCTGCGAGGACTTGTATTTCACTTTAGCCCCTGCGTGGGCAAGTTATTTATGTAAAAGTCCCGTTTAGGGCATCTATGTACTCTTCTTTATTTATTTATTTATTTATGGAATGTGTTGAATTTAAAATTTCAATTATCATTATATGTATGATTATAATATATGAAATAAAACAAAATACCATTCCTTTTAAAAAATTAATCTGCCATTATATATTAAAGAAAATCTTAAAGGCAAAACCTAGTCCATGTGTCATATTGAGACAGGACCATGATGGTAGTTCTTTTTTAAGATTCAAATCCTTGTTAACATCTGAAAACATGTTAACACTCCTGGCAAATGTGATTCGATAAAATCACATAAGTCATCCTTATATTGGATTTTTTCCAATTCCTTACCTTTATTTTCATGTTAAACATCCATTAGTGATGTAATGCCTACGGGCCATATTCATTGTTATATAAGACAAAAGACAATTGTAGTCTATGACTTCCTATCAAGAAAGGTAATGAACCATGTTCAAACCTAAATGCCTTGATTCTATAAGATCATGGCTTAAGAATGAAAATTGTCCTTATGACTACGCCTTCTGTATGCCACCCTATTATCCTTAATAGTTTATAAGTGGGATAAAATATAATAAAAATTTAAATAAATTAAATTAACCAATATGGTTTATGGTTACCATGGTTAATGAATTGCCATAAAAGACAATTCCATAATAGACTTCTGAATAAATCTTGTCAATATTTTATGTAGCAATCAAGCTACATGGTTGGGTCTGATGAAGTCAACAGTCACCCGAGGGAGAATCATGACACTTCCAGAGTTAATGTAGCAGGCGCAGAATTGCAAGCATTAATAGATAATGCCGTTACTCGAGTTCTTGACAGACCATTTAATGAATCAAGTGGAACTCGCGTTAGAACTCAGTCTGTACCACATTCAAAACCACCCTCCAAGACTCATACAGCTCTAAAGAGTGAATATCATCATTCATCAAACCAGGGGAGTGTCCCATCTAAGAAAGTTATGCTCAATCAAGAGCCCCGTGTTAAGGGTTGTTCTTATAAGTATTTTGTCTCCTGCAAGCCTAGAGACTTTACAGGGGAGAAATGAGCCATCGATTGTATGACGTGGCTTGACGAGATGGACACTGTGGTCGATATTAGTGGATGTGCAGAGCAGGACATCATGAAGTTTGTGTCACAATCGTTTAAAGGAGAAGCTCTAGCCTGGTGGAGGTCATTGATCCAAGCAACTGGGAAGATCCCGTTGTATAACCTGACATGGGATCAGTTTGCTGCTTTAATCAAAGAGACTTTATGTCCTCAACATGAAGTTGAGAAAATTGAGACTGACTTCCTAACATTGGTTATGAAGAACTTGGACTGCCAAGTGTATCTCACGAGCTTCAACACTATGTCATGATTGGTTCCATACTTGGTCACACCGGAACCTAAACGTATAGCTCGATTTATTGGAGGTTTAGCCCCAGAGATTAAGGCAAGTGTGAAAGCATCAAGACCTACTACCTTTAGGTCAGTGGCTGATCTGTCGTTATCCCTTACCCTTAATGTGGTCAGGCAGAGATCGCTTAGGAATTCCGATGAAGGGAAAAGGAAACGTGAGGATGGGAGCTCACATCGTTCTGATAAGAAGCATAAAGGGAACTCTGAAAACAAGAAGAGTTCAGGGTTCAAGAAGGATAACCAACAGTCGGGTGAAAAACCCAAATGTAAGACTTGCAAGAAGCATCGTTTAGGAAAGTGCAGGTATGAGTCAAAGTCCCAATCGCAGCCAAGAGCTTCTGGGATCTGCAAATCTAGTGAGCATAAAACACTGGATTGTAAGAAGATAAAGGATGCGACTTGTTAAAACTGTAACGAGAAGGGGCATATCAAGTCCAACTGCCCAAAGTATGCGAAGAAACCTGAAGAAGGTAAGAAGACCAATGCTCGGGTCTTTCAAATGAATGCTCAGGAGGCCATTTAGAATGACAACGTGATAACAGGTACCTTTCTTATCAATGATGTTTATGCATGGGTATTGTTTGATTCGGGTGCAGATAAGTCGTTTGTGGATAATAAATTTTGTAAGCTATTAAATATGCCTGTTAAGCTCTAAGCATAAAGTATGAAGTAGAATTGGCAGATGGTACCATAGAAACTGCTTCAACCGTGTTAGATGGATGTTTTATATCCATTAGGAACCACTCTTTTCCGTTGTCCTTGCTTCCTTTGAAACTAGCTGGATTCGACATAGTGATAGGCATGGATTGGTTGTCTTCAAATCAAGCTCAGATCATTTGTAACAAGAAGCAAGTGGTTATCAAAACCCCATATGGTGAGCAACTTACAATACAAGGAGATACTCAGTATGGGTTGCCTAAGCAAGTGTCTATGCTTAAGGCGTCAAGGTGTTTGAAGAAAGGTTGTGTCATTTACATGGCACAAGTGACTATCGATGAACCAAAGCCCAAGATTGAAGACATCCCTGTGCTTTCTGAATATCCAGAAGTATTCCCTGAAGAGCTACCTGGTTTACCTCCAGATAGGCAAGTGGAGTTTAGAATCGACATTATTCCTGGAGCTGCACCAATTGCAAGAGCACCGTATCGGTTGGCACCGACTGAGATGAAAGAGTTAAGAACACAGTTAGATGATTTGTTGGCAAACGGATTTATTAGACCTAGCTCATCTCCTTGGGGAGCACCGATTCTATTTGTGAAGAAGAAGAAGGATGGCTCGATGCGTCGCATCGATTATCACGAGCTAAACAAGGTTACAATCAAGAACAGATATCCATTGCCCAGGATCGACGATCTATTCGATCAGCTTCAAGGAGCAAGTTACTTTTCCAAGATTGATTTAAGGTCAGGTTACCATCAGCTGAAGGTCAGAGATGAAGATGTGCATAAGACTGCCTTCAGAACTCGTTATGGTCACTACGAGTTCTTGGTGATGCCTTTCGGGCTCACTAATGCACCAGCAGCATTCATGGACCTCATGAATCGCGTTTGCAAAACCTATTTGGACAAGTTTGTTATTGTCTTCATTGATGACATTCTTATTTATTCGAAGAACCAGGCTGATCATCAAAAGCACCTTCAATGTATACTTAAACTTCTTCACAAAGAGAAACTCTACGCCAAGTTTTCCAAATGTGAGTTCTGGCTTCGTGAAGTCCAATTTCTTGGACATGTGGTTAGTGAGCGTGGTATCCAAGTGGATCCCGCTAAGATTGAAGCCATCATGCATTGGAAAGAACCGAAGACGCCTACAGAGATTCGCAGCTTCTTAGGTCTGGCAGGATATTACAGGTGTTTTATTGAAAACTTCTCAAGGATTGCACCACCCCTAACTTCTTTAACTCACAAGAATATAAAGTTTGACTGGGGTCCCAAGAAACAAGAATCCTTTGAGATTCTCAAGTAGAAGTTAAGCAATGCACCAGTGTTGACATTGCCAGAAGGTATCAAAGAATTTTGTCACACCCCTTTCTGCGGCGGAAGCACGAGGTGTGATCATGAAAGGTTCTAATTGCATACGAAAGGTAAACATGCTACATGCTCGTAAAAATACTTCAAATACCATAATTTGAAAACATAAGATAGCGTTTACATCGCTAGACAGCTTAAAACATTGTCTTAAAAGTTTACAACTGTATTTAAAGTTAAACACAAGCGACATCCACGAGCATAAGCAAGACCGCGCGCACATCCATCCTAGTTACCTGAAATACATGTGAGTGTTTGGAAAAACGTCAACATAATGTTGGTGTGAATTCATGCAGTTTTGTATTTCACGTTTGTATACTTTGTATGAAAACATAGTTTGTGAATAAATCAAGTTTTCATATATAAATTCAGTTTCATGTGTACACCACGTACTCATGTATAATTCAATTTCTTCTTGAGT
>JARYGA010014027.1:0-65429 GCA_030545235.1 Helianthus tuberosus
AAAATGGCAGTGTGGCCCTTTCGCAAGCACTTTTGGGCCTTAAGGAGAGAAATGACGTTCTCAACAGCACTCCTCTTGTCGCCATGAATCATGAGAGGTTCACCATCGGGACCTGGAATACGGACAACCTTCTCGTTGCAAAGAATCTCTGCTCGGTGTTGGGATAACCAATCCATCCCAATGACAACGTCGAAACTACCCAAGACAATAGGAATGAGGTCGATAGAGAAGGTCTGGTCAGCGAGAATAAGTTTACAATCCTTGACTACGTGTGTGGCTTCTAAACTCTTACCATTTGCTAGCTCTACGGTGTGCTTGTTGTTCAAAGGGGTTGGAATGCGCTTAAGCATTCGACTAACTTCTAGTGACATGTAGCTAGTATCGGCACCCGAATCAAATAAAACTGAAACATAAAAGTCGTCGAGAAGGAACTTACCCGCCACAACATTGGGGTCATTCCTTGCTTCACCTTGGCCAATCACAAACACCCGCCCCCTGGCTCCATTGTTGTTGTTGTTCCCATTGTTACCATTCCCCTGATTGTTGTTATTGTTGTTGTTCTGGTTCCTGTTCAGTTGGGGACAATCTCTCTTGAAGTGGCCCTCAGCTCCACACTGAAAGCACCCTTTGTTATCACCTTGCTGCTGCTGCTGGCGCTGGTTCTGTTGAGCTTGATGACGATTCTGATTGGCGGGGTATAAGCTCCTGCAATCCTTTGCAGCGTGACCAGGCTTGTTGCACCGGTGACAGTTGCCCCTGGTGCATGGTCCGCTATGGTGCAGGCTGCAGCGATTGCATTTGGGGTGATTTCCTTTGTACCCACCATGACTTTGACCACCAGACGATTGCTGATTAGGGCTCTTGTAGTCATCAGTCTTTCTCTGCTGAGACTGGGACTGAACGGAAGCTGAACCTTTACTGGAAGTTCCATCCCATTTCCGTTTGTTGTCACTTGAGGTACCAGAAGTAGTTGCAGCACCTATGCGTTTTGGTAACTTGTTCTGCTCCACCGCCTGATCCGTGAGACGATGAGCCAACTGGACAGTTTGCTGGTAGGTGGCGAGGTTCGCTGAAGTCACATGACTTTGGATTTTTGGCACTAAGCCCTGAAGAAATAGTTCGATGCGTTTGATGGGAGGATCCACCATAGTGGGACACAGAATTGCCAGTTCGTTCGACCTTTTCACATAAGCTTCAATTTCAGACCCCGTCATCTTGAGGTTGAAGAACTCCACCTCTAGTTTGTGAATCTCATCCCGACTGCAGTATTCTTCTTTGATCATCTCCTTAAAAGTTTCCCATGGGGTGGCGTTGGCAGCAACCAACCCCAGCATCTGAACTTGAGCGTTCCACCATGTGAGGGCTAAACCCTCGAGAGTACCAGTAGCATACTTCACTCTGCGCGCCTCAGGGCATTCGCACATTTCGAACACAGATTCTAGCTTCTCAAACCAGTGTAGGAGACCTACCGCTCCTTCAGTGCCGCTAAAAGTAGTTGGCCGGCAGTCCATGAAAGTCTTAAAAGTACACACGGGTGGCTGAACATGCTGACCTATCGTAGGTGAAAGAAAAGACAAAGTTTAACACAAAGGTTGGTTCACGAGAGTAGGATCCTAAAGATCCTAGAATGAGTTCGGACTGCAGGATATACCTCCTGCGTGTGCAGCTGCAAGTGCTGCGGCAACTCGTTCGTTGATCAGAGCCGTCAACTGGGCTTGTGTCTGGTTAACGCGTCCAGACATGATCTTCATATCAAGAAGAACGTGGGTGAGAGGGGTTCGCGAAGGTGCGATGTCAGAAGTGAGTGAGTACACACGTGTTCAAGCAACAGTAGTTATTCTAACCAAGCATACCATGAGCAATGTACTATGTAACTAACAAGTAGGCAATATATACACAGATCATATCACCTAGAATGTCGAGCCTTGCATGTGGAGTGAAGCATCGTTGTGGACCGTTGAGCACTGTACAGGTTATAGTCTGGTTTTAACAAAAACGTTTTTCCCCTTTATTAAAACCAAGTTCTCTATAACCAATGGCTCTGATACCAATCTGTCACACCCCCAAAATCCACCTGCGGAGTACCACCGCTTGGAGGCGTGACTGACCAGGATCCAGCCACCAATCATATTGAACAAGCATTCAAGTAGTTATAAAATCCAACCAATACAATTGGTGTTCAAACAAAACATGGTTAAGTTGCAAGCGGAAGCATAAGTCTTAAATCAAAACATAAGTTTAATTGTTTCAAAGTTTAACATGACACACAGCCGTCCATGTCCCACAACGATCCTCCTCCATGCAAGCTCCAGCTAAGAAACCTAAGGACCTGCAAAGCATGTAGTAATGAGTCAACAACAAGTTGAGTGAGTTCACGGTTGGGTGTTCGTTTTAAGTTGTTTCGAAAACAGTTTCCTTTATCTGGCATCCTGCCGTGGGGGTTACCCCATAGTTAAAAACGTGACTTGTTCATTCCCGGTTACTCTGGCAATCCAGCCGTGGGGGCTACCCCGTGTTAGTTATCTGGCATTTCGGCCGTGGGGGCTACCCCATGTATACACTAGACTCGTTACCATATCGACTGCTGACTGTAGTCATGTTTATGTGCCCTGAAACTGTCAATGTCTATCATCATTGACGTGCCCCAGATCCATTAGTTCACGCCCGTCCTCTGCGGCACGGTGTGAGGTTTGTCAGACCTAAATAGCGCTATCTAACTAATGACCCGCTCGCCATTGGCCCGGCGATTAAGTCGATATAAAAAGGAGGGACTTCGTGATAGAGTTTTGGTCTAGTACGAGTTATCTGTCCGTGAGGACGAGGAATTACATTCCTGAACCTTTGCTGTCCTACCCAAGGAGGACGAGGAACCCATGTTCCTTAATCCCAATTCCCGACCCCTGGGAATCCCATGCTTTGTAGAGGGTGTGAACTCACCTTGGTTTGCTCGGTAGAAACACAGAAAAGTCAAACAAGCAATGTTGTTGCTACTCACGTCCTATCATAGTTGTATCATACAATCAGGTTCGTATTCAAGTAGTGCACGTATGGCATACATGTTTAATAGCAAGTAGCATGCAGGTATAATTTATGGCATACACTCATAACCATACGGTTCACAAAGACACTTATGAGTTCAGTATACAAGCGAACAAGGCCCAACAGCCCGGCCCAAGCACTTCGGCCCGTAACAGTGAGAGCCCAAACAGTATGTACATGCACATGGGCTTGAGTCGCAACTGACGCAGGTTCTGGTCTCGAGTCGCAACCGGACTCGCAATCACGGTTTCGGTTCATGCTGTTTTGGTTACGAGTCGCAACTGGACTCGCAACTGTGGTTTCGAGTCACAAGGTTGGTGTGCTGATCATGTGTGGTTTCGAGTCGCAACCAGGTGTTTGCGACTCGCAACCGATGTCGCAACCGGGAGATTTCGACTCATCATGCATGGTTTCGAGTCGCAACTGATGGTTTCGGTTGGACAGGAGCTGATTCGGTACAGTGTACTATCCAATGAGAATTTGATTTCATGAAATGGTTTGTACTATCCACTTAAACATGTTTGTTTGTCTAGTAATTTCCTAAAATGGATCAAACATAGCAGATTTCAAATATTCAAGCATGTTCATATGATATTCAAGTGATTCATCATCATCATTCATACAACCTTTAACCAACAAAAATCATGATTAACCACTTATCAATACTAACATGCACCCTATGATATTAACACAATGAATCACCCTACTAGTAGCATTCGGTTCTTAACACAAGAGTACACAATCCGATTATATGAATATCACCTATCATACGTATGCAAGCCGATTCTATGAACATCAACAACCAAGGGTTAACCCACATTAAATCACAAGATCTCATTAACTCATCATACAACATATATTAAAATCAAGACATGTTTAACCGATTCTCATCAATATACACATCCGAGAACATGATTAAGCCATAATCATACATTTTTCCACTTACTAATACATGAAGACAAGCATTAAATCATCAAGCACACATAGTCCTTAATACATAGCAAAACACTAACCGATTGATGGGTTTCGGAGATGAGTGTGAAGCTTCCGAGTGTGTGTGTGAGAGAGCCGATCCGCTAGTCCTAGTGTCTCCGGTTTGGATCCGAGATGGAGGGAAACAATGTTGTAGCTTAGGGTTTAATGGTTTCTAGAGAGAGTGTAGAGGAGTGTGTGTGTTGTCCAAGAAGATGGCAAGGATGACTAACAATCGGATTATATACTAGCTTCAAGTGCACCCTAATGGGCTTTGACATAGGCTAAGTGTGTACGTGTGGCCCAACCGGCCCATATGTTACGGTTCACTCGGTTCATATACATACCCGCATACATACACATAAGCATACACATAACATACACATAATCATATAAGTTCACATGTATTCATTAAATCATCAAATTAGTTAGTCACTAAGCGTTCAAGCGCACAATGAAAGGTTCTAAATTTCAAGTTGTCACAATTAAGACGGTAGGTTACGTTGTATTCTGCTGGAAATACATGTGCACCAACCGTAGACTACGCATCATGTCTTGTATGCTACGTTTTGAGTTCGCCGGAACATTTTTGTTGAACATGTACAAACCGTAGGCTATGGTCACAAGACCGTAGCTTACGTCGGTGATCATAACTCCAAATTCAGCTTCATTGCATCTTTCAACAAATGACCACCAAGCTCGTCAACTTCGTTATTTCGCGTTTCTTGTGTTTCCAAACTATCTTGCAACCCGAAATATGTTCCGATCACTTCAATATGTCTCGATTATCATCCTTAGCATTTCTGCTTCATCACTGAGCTCTCTAACTATATTGAATTAGGTGATTAACATGTAAAACCACCAACACTCGTAGTTTTCACATTCTAGGCGTATAATCACAAAAACAGTAATAAATCACACAAGATAGGCACTTTAACACTCAGGTTTCACACTCTCTATCACATCCCAACACTTATTCTTTTTTGTCCTGAAAAATTATTTGCAATGGAATCACAATCAAATCAATGGCTTTCAATTTATATGGTTATTTTATTAACAAGTCTAATCACACATTAACTAAGATTGTAGGTATACGGTCCACTTAAACCCAAGCACCGCTTTCGAAGCCCTTAATCATGATTCTTTATGTTCAAGTGCATTATTCATCTATGAGTCTCACACTCAAAAGATTACATTGTCACCAAATCCTATTTCAAGCTTATGAGATTACTATCTTATATAACAAACTTTTATATATTTCCGATTAAATTTATGATGGATAATGAATGATGGTTTCAAGCTTCGACATGCTTTTGTATACGATCAACTTAGCGGAAATACCCCACCCGAGTCACCATCCCAGTGGTTAATGCCATAAGTCTCACATATTTTTTTTTCTAACTCCACGAAGAGGGTATGTACCACATGAGTCACCATCCCGGTGGCAATATCATAGGTTTTGTCAATACAAGCTAGCTCAATAGATGGATATATGGAAAAAAAATTTCTCGGGCGCCACTTTGTTTCCGATTTATTTTCATAAAAAGAAACAGAGTGCCATTTAATCGGAATACTTATAAGCTTTTTATTTATAACAGAATCCCCTATACTCTCTACAGTTCCAGTTTACTATAACTCCTAAGGCGAGAACCTACAAGATTCCTAATATTTAAGTATTTTATTGTCACACCCTGGCTTTGCGGAAGCGTGGGTTTATTATGGTGTGACTTCTTAATACCATAGCTTAATCACAACGAAGCTATATGAAAATAAAACCATGAAGATCATCCGTTGATTTAAGTTTTAAAAGTAAAATACCACAACATTGTTTAAAGTTGACACATGCAACGAGTTACAACCCAACAAAATAAAAACATTGTTCATATGACATAACCACAAACATAAAATAAACACCGTTTAAGACTTGCGACTCGTCCAGGTAAAAGTCTCAATCCCTAAACGTGGATGACCTCATAACTCTTACGTAGCGTGAAAACGTAGCATACTTCGCCAGATCCCTAATTCCCTGAAATACATGTAAGTTGAAAAATCAACATAAAGTTGAGCGAGTTCATGTGTAAGTGAGTATGTAAAACCTTTGTAAGTATAAAATCCCTGGTATGTAGCAAATAAGGAAATAAAGAGATCACCAATGGTTTGCAAGGCCATTGATATGTGTGAAGTGCTGTAGGAAGACTCAAACCTAGCGGATTTTGCGTCGGCCTCAAAGTCACCCCGAGGTCCGTACTGTTGGGCCTGCGGCTGGGCTCGCTACACCCAGATAGATCTACCGCTTACGACCCTCGGTCCTACAATGAGGATTAATGGCCTCCAGTTCCCGCCTACCCACTCACATGATCTAAGTAGTAACCCTCCTTACGCTAACCATACCATGTAAGTAAAAGTTCGTATCATAGTAACATGTATTTCACCCCCGCAGTTTAAAAACTGAAAACAGTTAAGAGAAAAGGGGGAGCATGAAATCACTGAAGTGCGTCTCGAAATAGTATCTCCCAATCAACCTGCTGCGTGACGACCTACACGTACGAACTTCTATTAGACGGACGGTCGTGCCTTGGCTTAAGGTTTAACGTTTTTGGGAAATAGTTAGGCAACTATTTCGTATTTACACTTCGTAATTATTTATAATTATATTCCTTCCCAAGGATGGGAGTTTCGATACATATGCGTTTTTGTAATTCCAAAATACATTATTAAGTCTCACTTAATAAAATATATTTGTCTAAAATATTCTACCTCCAAAATATCCATATTTTTCCCAAAAATATTATATTTTACTTTATACAAATTCCAAAATAACACTTTTATCAAAATACACATTTAAGAGTATTTTTCCAAAAAATACGTAAGTTACATTTAAAGTTCGTGTGGTAATAATAATACCGGTGTAACTTAGACACTTATTTGTGAAGGCGTTGGTATTATTTTGGAGTCGTTACTTCACAATGTATACGAGTTATATTATTTTTACTCTAAAAATAATATATAGTTAACAAAATAATCATAAAATCACGTAAGCGTTTTACTATGAAATATATATTCTCAATATATATTTAACAAGTTTTATTTACGAAAAATCCACCTCCGAATACTTGGTTATTTCATAATAAAAATCATGGCGAAGTTTGTTTGGAAAGCAAGTCAAAAATATATTTATAAACACTTGTCACAAAAATATTCTAAGTGTTATTTTCTGGAAAAATTTCGTCAGAGTTTCCTCTGTAACTGGAGGTGGCCACGCTTACTAGCGTATCATTTTCTTTTAAAAATTCAACCAACAATTTTCCAATCATCAACAAACAATATTCAAGCATTAAACTAGTCAAAACAAGTATAGAGCGCAAACACATGAACTTGTAAGTTGTGTAAAAGTATGTAGTAACTTTCCAGTATTTTAAGTAGATCTTTCTATCTTTAAAAATAAAATCGGTTTCTTGAATACTTTATTTTTAAAGAACATGTTGTTTTACAACTTCTAGTCGGTATTTACGAAAATATTTCTTTGTTAAATCCTTTTGTTACACAAGTGTCCACACACTTGTTTGTTCACAAAAACACTTTTGGTTTATGTAAGATCCGGCTTTTAAAATAAGACTTGTATATATTTTACTTGGTTCTTCGAAAATACCACTTGTAGATCTTTAGATCTACTAGTTTAAAACTCTATTTTACAAGAAATATCAATTTTACACAAGTTCATGTTTATGTATGAAAGGGTTCGTCATCTTGTATCTTTTACACTAAACATATTGCTAGTTCATGTTCCATGAACATGATCTAGCGTGGTTGGATGACGATCCGTTCCACTACTAGCAATCAACAACATAAAATAATCATAACAAAACAAGATTCATGAGTTTTACACCACTAGTTATTCTTTAACCAACAAGTTCATCTTTCTTACAAGACTTTTAGTTTTGTTTTCGCATGTTCATAAATTTTATCCGTTAAATTTCTTATTAACTACTTTAGACAAGATCAAGAGGGTGTTTAGAATCACTTACAACTAGCTCAAGGCTAGGGAAGATTCAAGGCGAAAACAAGGTGGTTAATAGCGATGTAGAGAGGTCCTTGTGATTCCGTAAGCACCGGGTCTCCTCGTATGAACTCTAACACCTTGGATTGTATGTAAAATGGCAAGATAAAAATTTGAAAGTGGGTGGATGTGTGTGGATGCTCTCGGCCGTGAGTATCAAAGGAGGGAAGGAGAAAGAAATTTTTTTTTTGTGAAGTGTTGTGGTGATTGAAAGTGGTTACCCTCTAAGCATCTTTATAATCCATCATTCACCAATATCCATTGTATAAAGTGTATTCTAGATATGAGACATAAGTTAATAAAATAATTAGAAGTGTAAGGGTTTGTCCCACATGGGAAAACCGATCGGTTGTAATGGGGGGGGGGGGGGGGTTTGGTTTGTTTTGAACTTGATGGTTAGGTGCTAGTTAGTTTAATTAGAAGGTTAAACTAATTACTAGTGTGTAGTGTTTTATAACGGGTGTTAGGGTATTCGGGGACCCTAACTGGCTCAGAAAAAGAAAAATAGTGTCATTGACAATATTTTTAGGTTCCGGGTAAAGTCCGGTCGTTCGGTTGGATATTAATCCGTTAAAGTGCTAAATAAGTATTTAAAGTGTCGTTAATATTTGTTTTAGTGACACAATGAATTCTTGACACTTTGGAAAGTGTCTAGTATTATTTTCCCATGTTTTTGCACTTTACTAGTTAGCTTAAATGCTGAATTTTTGTATTAAAGTGCAGAATTGTATACTTAAAGTACGTTTTAGGCACATCCGGTCACTATAATTATCACCTAGTGACGCAGTTCTACAATCCTCACCTCCCTACACTCCCTACTAGTGTAGTAATCTATTCCCGGCTCATACTGGCCTCATTGACAGTGTCTGTCTGATGCTGGCTATGTCAGCATGTTTACTGGGTTATCCGTATAGTGTGCTACTGTGCTTTTGTGCATCAAGTTTGTCACTATAGTTCTGTGTAAATAATGGAGTGACAGCAATAAAGTATGATGCATGTATGTGTATGTTTCAGTCATTCAAGTAGCAGTTTAACCACAATTGTAAGCAAGCACAGTAATTAAATATTAATTAATTCGTACGGATACCTGGTTTGGTGAGGGTTGTCACATTCTCCCCCCGTTAAATAAATTTCATCCCGAAATTTAGGCTCTGCTTCTAGTTGCAGGGGTGTTAGGAAACAAATGGGGGTATTTCTCTTTCATACGATCCTCACGTTCCCACGTGAATTCCGGCCCATGTCTGGCATTCCAACGAACTTTGACGAGTTTGATACTGCTCCTGCGGGTTTTGTTAATTTTCCAATCCGTGACCTCAACACGAACTTTGACGAAGTCAGCAAGAATGATCACTGTTTCTTGTGTTGGACTCTTTCTCAAATTTGATACATGGAATGTATCGTGAACACCATTTAGTTCGGTAGGTAGGTCCAACTTGTAGGCTACAAGCCCAATCCTTTGCAGGATTCTGAAAGGGCCAATGTAACGCGGATTCAACTTTCCACGCTTCCCAAAGCGTGCCACACCCTTCCAGGGTGAAACTTTCAATAAAACCATATCCCCAACTTGAAATTCCAAAGGTTTCCGCTTTGGATCTGCATAGGCTTTCTGTCTTTCGCGAGCTGCCTCGATGCGCTTTCGAATCTGCGCAATTTTGTCGGTCGTTTCTTGGACTGTTTCAGGACCAACGAGTTGTCTATCACCTGCATCAGCCCAGCATAGTGGTGATCGACATTTGCGTCCATAAAGCGCTTCGAATGGCGCGGCTCCGATGCTGGTGTGGTAGCTGTTGTTGTACGAAAATTCGACCAATGGTAAATGATTATCCCAGCTACCACCTAGATCCATTACACATGCTCTCAGCATATCCTCCAAAGTCTGTATAGTTCTTTCGCTTTGGCCATCTGTTTGCGGATGAAATGCAGTACTTAGATTCAATTGTGAGCCAAAGGCTTCTTGGAAGGATTGCCAAATCCTTGATATGAAACGTCCATCTCTATCAGAGATAATCGAGAGAGGCACTCCATGACGTGCGACAATCTCTCTCATGTATATTTCCGCAAGTTTACTCGTGTTGTCCTTTTCTTTGATTGGTAAGAAATGTGCGGACTTTGTTAGGCGGTCAACTATCACCCAAATCATATCATGGCCCCTGGGTGTCTTTGGCAGCTTCGTTATGAAATCCATTGAGATTTGTTCTCATTTCCACTTGGGAATTTCAGGTTGCTATAGAAGTCCTGAAGGCTTCTGGTATTCAGCTTTCACTTTGGCGCACGTTAAACACTTGCTAACATAAACAGCAACATCGCCTTTCATCCTAGGCCACCAATAATAGTCCTTAAGATCTTGGTACATCTTATCCGCACCGGGATGAATTGAGTACCGTGACCGGTGAGCTTCATCAAAGATAATCTTTCTCAAACCACCAAACAGAGGAACCCAAATTCGTTTCATGAAACGTAACGTTCCTTCCTCGTTTGGCACTAATTGCTTCTCCATCCCACGGAGATATTCTTCTTCAATGTTCCTTTCTTTCAGAGCCTCTTTCTGAGCGGCGCGAATGCGTAATGAGAGATATGTCTGGACAATCATCTCCAAAGCCCTAACCCTTATAGGCTTGATCCTTTCTTTTTGACTCAGGGCATCAGCGACCACATTCGCTTTCCCTGGGTGGTATTTGATCTCCAATCATAATCGTTCAATAATTCGACCCAACGTCTTTGCTTCATATTAAGCTCTTTCTGGTCGAATATGTGCTGGAGACTCTTATGATCCGTAAAGATTGTACACTTTGTACCATACAAATAATGTCTCCAGATTTTTAGCGCAAATACCACTGCGCCTAGCTCTAGATCATGCGTGGTATAGTTCTTTTCATGAACTTTCAATTGGCGCGAAGCGTAAGCTATAACTTTCTGGCGTTGCATCAACACGTAACTCAATCCTTGATGTGAGGCGTCACAGTATACCACGAAATCATCAGTTCCTTCTGGTAGCGCTAAGATCGGCGCATTGCAAAGCTTGTCTTTCAGTAACTGGAATGCTTCTTCCTGTTTGATTCCCCAATCAAACTTCTTATCCTTCTGTGTGAGCGCGGTAAGAGGTTGAGCGATTTTTGAAAAATCCTCAATAAATCTTCGATAGTAACCAGCCAAACCTAAGAATTGGCGGATCTCGGTTGGCGTCTTTGGAGTCTCCCAGCTCTTTATCGCCTCAATCTTTGTGGGGTCAACATGGATTCCATTTCCATTAACCACGTGTCCAAGAAATTGGACTTCACGCAGCCAAAACTCGCACTTCGAGAACTTGGCGTATAATTTCTCCTTTTTCAGCAATTCCAAAATAGCTCTTAGATGTTGTTCATGTTCATTCTTCGTCTTTGAATAAATCAAGATATCGTCAATAAATACGATCACAAACTTATCCAAGTACGGTTTGCAGACTCGGTTCATTAGGTCCATGAAAACTGCAGGTGCGTTTGTTAACCCAAACGGCATAACTAGGAACTCGTAATGTCCGTAACGAGTCCTGAAGGCTGTCTTCGGGATACTTTCCTCTTGTATCCTAAGTTGATGGTATCCAGATCGAAGATCGATCTTTGAATAAAAGCTAGATCCTTGCAACTGGTCAAATAGATCATCGATTCTCGGCAAAGGATATCTATTCTTGATTGTCAACTTATTAAGCTCGCGGTAGTCTATACATATACGGAAACTACCGTCCTTCTTCTTAACAAACAGAATTGGAGCTCCCCAAGGTGAGAAGCTTGGTCTGATGAATCCTTTATCTAACAACTCTTGGAGTTGTGTCGACAACTCCTGCATCTCTGACGGTGCAAGTCTGTAAGGTGCCTTGGCTACAAGCGCGGCACCTGGAACCAAGTCAATGTGGAATTCGACTTGCCTTTGAGGCGGTAATCCTGGCAAGTCTTCTGGAAAGACTTCCGGATATTCCTTGACGACTGGAATGTCTTCGATCTTCGGCTCTGCAGCTTTCTTGTTCACGATGTGTGCTAAGAATGCAACACATCCTTTCCTCAAGCACTTGCTAGCTTTCAGGCAGCTAATAATTCTTAGTGGTGTATTATGCTTCTCTCCGTGCACTATGATTGTTTCTTCATCCGTCAACGGGATGCGGATGGTTTTCTCATGGCAAACAATCTCGGCTTTGTTACTCGATAGCCAATCCATTCCTACTACCACATCAAAGCTTCCCAACTCGACAGGTAGTAAGTCTAGCGTAAACTCGTGCCCTCCTAGTTCAATCACACATCCTCGGACAACTTCACTCGTCTCAACTAGTTTCCCATTTGCTAATTCGATGGAGTACGGAACGTCTAACTTACTAGGCGTCAACCCAAGTATTTTCTTAAATTCTAGTGACACGAAGCTATAATCCGCACCAGTATCAAACAAAACGGATGCAAAGCGTTGGTTTATAGGGAACGTACCAGTAACAACGTTGGGATCCTGGCACGCTTCCCTCGCCTCAATGTTAAACACTCTTCCGCGGGCTTGATTCAATCCTGGGCAGTCCCTTTTAAAGTGCCCAATGTCACCGAAGTTGAAACAACCCAATTTTTGACCATTACCTCCTCCGTTCCCCGCTTGATTGTTGTTTTGATTTCTATTCGCGTCCCCAGCTTGATTTGCGTTGTTCCCTCGGTTTCCATTGCCTCCATTATTCCCTTGTGGACGATTTCCATTACCACCACGATTATTGTTCCTACTACCAAAACCTCCTTGGCCTCCCCTGCCAGCACTAGCCCAGCAAGAATCCTTCAGGTGGCCAAGTTTTCCACAAGCTTCACATACCTTTGGCCCACACCGGCCAGAATGATGACGTTGGCATGAGTTACACCTGGGATGAGTACCCATATAGCCTTTTCCTTTCCTCCCAGCACCGGTTGCAGCTTGGAGCGGTGCGCTTGATTCTCCTTTCTTGCCAACACTGCTAGTTTCCTGCTTGAAGTTTGAGAATTTCCTCTTATTCTCGCCAGATGACTCTACGTGAGTCTCTTTCTTCTTTGGTTCAACGTTTGAAAACTTGTTTAAGCGAATGGCCTCCTCAGTAAGAGACACACTCAGATCCATGGCCTCTGTGATTGTTGCAGGCTTGGAAGTGGTGACCATACTCATGATCTGTGGAGCTAAACCCCAGATAAAATGCTCGATTCGTTTGAATTCCGGTGTAACCATATAAGGTACCACATGCGACAGGTCGTGGAATCTCTGAACATATTCCGCGATTTTGGGACCGTCCATCCTCAAATGCCAAAACTCAGTCTCCAACCTTTGTATCTCAGCACGAGAACAATACTTCCTTCGCATTAATTCTTTTAACTCAGCCCAGCTAAATGCGTAAGCAGCGGCTTCACCAAGAGTTTGCACTTGTAAGTTCCACCAGGATAGGGCTCCGTCCAGGAATAGCCCTGAGATGTAAGTCACTTGCTGGTCTGGAGCGCACTTGCTCATTCGAAGAACAGAGTCTGTTTTCTCAGCCCATCTTACAAAGGCAACAGCACCTCCGGTGCCGTCAAAGTTCACAGGCTTGCAGTCTAGGAACTGCTTGTAAGTGCACCCTGCACATACGTTAGAATATACAAATGGTATTAGCGGACGTGCTATAAATATCCAAATGTATTGTAATACGTCCCAAATGACTTAACATTACCATGTGGTGGATTGTTATTGCCGTTATTGTTCGAATTGCTCCCGTTGGTTCCTCCTTGTGAGGCTGCATACTGCGCAATGACGGCAGCAATGATTCCTTGAAGTTCTGCCTCGTTGGCAGGCATACGCGTCTCGCGTCTTGGTGGCATCTTCTAAAAGATGGTTCACGTTGGTCAGGTCATAGTAAGTAAAGTGTACGTAGGTAGCAATAATATCAACACATAACATCTCATGTTATAAATAAATCGACCACATAACATCTCATGTTATAGAACATAAATAATAAACCAACATATAATGAGAATACTGCGATTGCGTTGTCATAAATCAAGAGCACAATGTAAGGTTTACAAGTTCATAACTGTATCATACATCATCAGTGACTAAGGGCCACATCGCCTTAGTCCAAACTATCAAATCAGTAACATCAACAACCAAAATACAAAAAATCAAAAGTCATAATATCCAAAATGTGGTCTCCAAAAGCTGTGTAGTCTGTACAATCGCGGTCGTATCACCAAAAGTCTACCCGTGTCGTACAAAAAGGCCTAAGCTGATGGCGGTGGAGGAGGGGGAAAACGAGAAAAGAGTAAACGTCGCATATGAAGCCAGTCCTCCTCCATAGCGCGATGAGCGCGTAGTAAGTATGCTATCTGCTGCTCGGGAGTCCAAAAACGAGCAGCAGAATCCGGTGAAAGTGGTCGAGGAGGGTGTGATACGGCAGGTGGGGTCTGGAACTGGCACGGGAGTCGCTGAGCTCTCTCTAGCTCCTGTACGCGATGGGTCAGCGCCTCCTGCTGTATCATGAAAGATGTGAGAACATCCTCCGTGGAATACCCAATGTGATATGGGTGATACGGATCTGTCGGTGGCATGATGGGGGGCGTAGTCCAAAGGAACAGCTCACTAGATGGAGCGAAGGATGGTACAGTAAATGGTGCAACAGTGGGATGAACAATCTGAGGCACAAACTGGTCTCCTCCTGAAACAAAAGGTGTATGACCAAACGGATGACGTGACGAACCCTCCCCAGGACAGGGTGGAAGGATGTCCTGGAGATAAGTGATCGGGAGATCTGTGAGGTGAGTATCTGAGGTGTGTGGAGGAATCAGAGGAACATCAATGGGAGCTGAAACAGGAGCTGAAACTGGGGCAACAGGTGGTGTAACATGCACCACAAAAGGTGGGAAATCATCATCGTCATCTATCCACCCATTGTGGGTGTGCGCGTATCGTGGATCAATATGGGTCGCGAAAGGTGCACGGTCGATCATCACCGGCATAGGGTCAGGAAGTGGTGCAACAACAGGATCCTCTAACAGAAGTGGAGCATCAACAACATGATCACCCACTAACTGTTGAACAACAACAGGATGATCATCAACAGGTACATCATCGACCAAAGGAGCAACAGCAGGTGCATCGGCATGAGCAGGGTCATGCTCAAATGCGGGGTCAGGAGCAATGCCTGGCTCAGGGGCCACGACTGGCTCCGGATCTAAAAACTCCATCTCAAAATCAGTTGGATCAACAAACATGGGGTCAACAAGGGCTACAGGATCCTCCAAGTGGTGGTCTAAGTGAGCGAACTCAATGTCCTGGTCTGGATCAAAACTAGGTGGAAAAATAGGATCTGAATCATCATCAACTTCATGATCAAACTCAAAGCTGTACGCAGGAGCAGGTGCAGCGGATGACGCCATGTCAGGGTCGGCGTCGTGTGAGTGGTGCTGCACTCCCTGTGTGCGCGAAGGTACGGATGCCACAGACTCAAAGGAGTCTGGAACAGGTGAATGAGCATGAGCCTCTTCTGCAGGAGCGTCAGCAAGCAGTGGGATATCACCAGTAGCAATATGGGCCTCGCCCTCAAGGTCATCCTCAAGTGGGTCCTCCTCAAATAAATCGACATCATCGTCAGAAACATCAACAAGTGGCATATCAACAACCGGATAAGCAGCAAGGGGTATAGGAGCAGGGGTCACCACGAGTGGTAAATCCCCAGCGAGATGGCCATCAGCAGGCTCGGCTACGACATCAGGCAGCGCAAAGGGCTGAAAGTCGTCATCATCTGTGCTGGTAGTATCGGAAGTGTACACCTCGTGCTCCGATGAAACTATGTCGTCTGATACTATCGCCATAGGGTCCAGAGTATTGGAAACTCCAGTGTCTGTTGAAGAAGGCATGATGTCTGTAACACAACACACACACGTACAAACAATCAATCATATAATCATATAAACATGTTAGTCACCAATAAGCAATCAAGTAATTTTCCTAGTCCCACTAGTCTATCCTCCCAGCCTCTCAGACTGATCCTCCTAGTCCCACTAGATTAACCTCCCAGCCTCTCAGACTGAGCCTCCTAGTCCCACTAGACTACTCCCTCAGTCTCTCAGACTAAGCCTCCTAGTCCCACTAGACTACTCCCTCAGCCTCTCAGACTGAGCCTCCTAGTCCCACTAGACTACTCCCTCAGCCTCTCAGACTGAGCCATAACTTTTAAAAATATTTTGCACTCTGGATCTGGACGTAGTGTATGCAGTGTAAAAATGTTTTTGTGAGAGCCCTAGTGATCATAGTCTAGACTCGAGAAGGAATCCTAGTTCGCTATGAACCTGGCTCGGATACCAAGCTGTCACACCCTGGCTTTGCGGAAGTGTGGGTTTATTATGGTGTGACTTCTTAATACCATAGCTTAATCACAACAAAGCTATATGAAAATAAAACCATGAAGATCATCCGTTGATTAAAGTTTTAAAAGTAAAATACCACAACATTGTTTAAAGTTGACACATGCAACGAGTTACAACCCAACAAAATAAAAACATTGTTCATACGACATAACCACAAACATAAAATAAACACCGTTTAAGACTTGCGACTCGTCCAGGTAAAAGTCACAATCCCTAAACGTGGATGACCTCATAACTCTTACGCAGCGTGAAAACGTAGCATACTTCGCCAGATCCCTAATTCCCTGAAATACATGTAAGTTGAAAAATCAACATAAAGTTGAGCGAGTTCATGTGTAAGTGAGTATGTAAAACCTTTGTAAGTATAAAATCCCTGGTATGTAGCAAATAAGGAAATAAAGAGATCACCAATGGTTTGCAAGGCCATTGATATGTGTGAAGTGCTGTAGGAAGACTCAAACCTAGCAGATTTTGCGTCGGGCTCAAAGTCACCCCGAGGTCCATACTGTTGGGCCTAGGGCTGGGCTCGCTACACCCAGATAGATCTACCGCTTACGACCCTCGGTCCTACAATGAGGATTAATGGCCTCCAGTTCCCGCCTACCCACTCACATGATCTAAGTAGTAACCCTCCTTACGCTAACCATACCATGTAAGTAAAAGTTCGTATCATAGTAACATGTATTTCACCCCCGCAGTTTAAAAACTGAAAACAGTTAAGAGAAAAGGGGGAGCATGAACTCACTGAAGTGCGTCTCGAAATAGTATCTCCCAATCAACCTGCTGCGTGACGACCTACACGTACTAACTTCTATTAGACGGACAGCCGTGCCTTGGCTTAAGGTTTAACGTTTTTGGGAAATAGTTAGGCAACTATTTCGTATTTACACTTCGCAATTATTTATAATTATATTCCTTCCCAAGGATGGGAGTTTCGATACATATGCGTTTTTGTAATTCCAAAATACATTATTAAGTCTCACTTAATAAAATATATTTGTCTAAAATATTCTACCTCCAAAATATCCATATTTTTCCCAAAAATATTATATTTTACTTTATACAAATTCCAAAATAACACTTTTATCAAAATACACATTTAAGAGTATTTTTCCAAAAATACGTAAGTTACATTTAAAGTTCGTGTGGTAATAATAATACCGGTGTAACTTAGACACTTATTTGTGAAGGCGTTGGTATTATTTTGGAGTCGTTACTTCACAATGTATACGAGTTATATTATTTTTACTCTAAAAATAATATATAGTTCACAAAATAATCATAAAATCACGTAAGCGTTTTACTATGAAATATATATTCTCAATATATATTTAACAAGTTTTATTTACGAAAAATCCACCTCCGAATACTTGGTTATTTCATAATAAAAATCATGGCGAAGTTTGTTTGGAAAGCAAGTCAAAAATATATTTATAAACACTTGTCACAAAAATATTCTAAGTGTTATTTTCTGGAAAAATTTCGCCAGAGTTTCCTCTGTAACTGGAGGTGGCCACACTTACTAGCGTATCATTTTCTTTTAAAAATTCAACCAACAATTTTCCAATCATCAACAAACAATATTCAAGCATTAAACTAGTCAAAACAAGTATAGAGCGCAAACACATGAACTTGTAAGTTGTGTAAAAGTATGTAGTAACTTTCCAGTATTTTTAGTAGATCTTTCTATCTTTAAAAATAAAATCGGTTTCTTGAATACTTTATTTTTAAAGAACATGTTGTTTTACAACTTCTAGTCGGTATTTACGAAAATATTTCTTTGTTAAATCCTTTTGTTACACAAGTGTCCACACACTTGTTTGTTCACAAAAACACTTTTGGTTTATGTAAGATCCGGCTTTTAAAATAAGACTTGTATATATTTTACTTGGTTCTTCGAAAATACCACTTGTAGATCTTTAGATCTACTAGTTTAAAACTCTATTTTACAAGAAATATCAATTTTACACAAGTTCATGTTTATGTATGAAAGGGTTCGTCATCTTGTATCTTTTACACTAAACATATTGCTAGTTCATGTTCCATGAACATGATCTAGCGTGGTTGGATGACGATCCGTTCCACTACTAGCAATCAACAACATAAAATAATCATAACAAAACAAGATTCATGAGTTTTACACCACTAGTTATTCTTTAACCAACAAGTTCATCTTTCTTACAAGACTTTTAGTTTTGTTTTCGCATGTTCATAAATTTTATCCGTTAAATTTCTTATTAACTACTTTAGACAAGATCAAGAGGGTGTTTAGAATCACTTACAACTAGCTCAAGGCTAGGGAAGATTCAAGGCGAAAACAAGGTGGTTAATAGCGATGTAGAGAGGTCCTTGTGATTCCGTAAGCACCGGGTCTCCTCGTATGAACTCTAACACCTTGGATTGTATGTAAAATGGCAAGATAAAAATTTGAAAGTGGGTGGATGTGTGTGGATGCTCTCGGCCGTGAGTATCAAAGGAGGGAAGGAGAAAGAAATTTTTTTTTTGTGAAGTGTTGTGGTGATTGAAAGTGGTTACCCTCTAAGCATCTTTATAATCCATCATTCACCAATATCCATTGTATAAAGTGTATTCTAGATATGAGATATAAGTTAATAAAATAATTAGAAGTGTAAGGGTTTGTCCCACATGGGAAAACCGATCGGTTGTAATGGGGGGGGGGGGGTTTGGTTTGTTTTGAACTTGATGGTTAGGTGCTAGTTAGTTTAATTAGAAGGTTAAACTAATTACTAGTGTGTAGTGTTTTATAACGGGTGTTAGGGTATTCGGGGACCCTAACCGGCTCAGAAAAAGAAAAATAGTGTCATTGACAATATTTTTAGGTTCCGGGTAAAGTCCGGTCGTTCGGTTGGATATTAATCCGTTAAAGTGCTAAATAAGTATTTAAAGTGTCGTTAATATTTGTTTTAGTGACACAATGAATTCTTGACACTTTGGAAAGTGTCTAGTATTATTTTTCCATGTTTTTGCACTTTACTAGTTAGCTTAAATGCTGAATTTTTGTATTAAAGTGCAGAATTGTATACTTAAAGTACGTTTTAGGCACATCCGGTCACTATAATTATCACCTAGTGACGCAGTTCTACAATCCTCACCTCCCTACACTCCCTACTAGTGTAGTAATCTATTCCCGGCTCATACTGGCCTCAGAGACAGTGTCTGTCTGATGCTGGCTATGTCAGCATGTTTACTGGGTTATCCGTATAGTGTGCTACTGTGCTTTTGTGCATCAAGTTTGTCACTATAGTTCTGTGTAAATAATGGAGTGACAGCAATAAAGTATGATGCATGTATGTGTATGTTTCAGTCATTCAAGTAGCAGTTTAACCCCAATTGTAAGCAAGCACAGTAATTAAATATTAATTAATCCGTACGGATACCTGGTTTGGTGAGGGTTGTCACATTCTCCCCCCGTTAAATAAATTTCATCCCGAAATTTAGGCTCTGCTTCTAGTTGCAGGGGTGTTAGGAAACAAATGGGGGTATTTCTCTTTCATACGATCCTCACGTTCCCACGTGAATTCCGGCCCATATCTGGCATTCCAACGAACTTTGACGAGTTTGATACTGCTCCTGCGGGTTTTGTTAATTTTCCAATCCGTGACCTCAACAGGTTCTTCAGTGAAGTGGAGCGTGTCGTCGATATGAACTTCGTCAGCAGGAATGATCACTGTTTCTTTTGTTGGACTCTTTCTCAAATTTGATACATGGAATGTATCGTGAACACCATTGAGTTCGGTAGGTAGGTCCAACTTGTAGGCTACAAGCCCAATCCTTTGCAGGATTCTGAAAGGGCCAATGTAACACGGATTCAACTTTCCACGCTTCCCAAAGCGTGCCACACCCTTCCAGGGTGAAATTTTCAATAAAACCATATCCCCAACTTGAAATTCCAAAGGTTTCCGCTTTGGATCTGCATAGGCTTTCTGTCTTTCGCGAGCTGCCTCGATGCGCTTTCGAATCTGCGCAATTTTGTCGGTCGTTTCTTGGACTGTTTCAGGACCAACGAGTTGTTTATCACCTGCATCAGCCCAGCATAGTGGTGATCGACATTTGCGTCCATAAAGCGCTTCGAATGGCGCGGCTCCGATGCTGGTGTGGTAGCTGTTGTTGTACAAAAATTCGACCAATGGTAAATGATTATCCCAGCTACCACCTAGATCCATTACACATGCTCTCAGCATATCCTCCAAAGTCTGTATAGTTCTTTCGCTTTGGCCATTTGTTTGCGGATGAAATGCAGTACTTAGATTCAATTGTGAGCCAAAGGCTTCTTGGAAGGATTGCCAAATCCTTGATATGAAACGTCCATCTCTATCAGAGATAATCGAGAGAGGCACTCCATGACGTGCGACAATCTCTCTCATGTATATTTCCGCAAGTTTACTCGTGTCGTCCTTTTCTTTGATTGGTAAGAAATGTGCGGACTTTGTTAGGCGGTCAACTATCACCCAAATCATATCATGGCCTCTGGGTGTCTTTGGCAGCTTCGTTATGAAATCCATTGAGATTTGTTCCCATTTCCACTTGGGAATTTCAGGTTGCTGTAGAAGTCCTGAAGGCTTCTGGTATTCAGCTTTCACTTTGGCGCACGTTAAACACTTGCTAACATAAACAGCAACATCGCCTTTCATCCTAGGCCACCAATAATAGTCCTTAAGATCTTGGTACATCTTATCCGCACCGGGATGAATTGAGTACCGTGACCGGTGAGCTTCATCAAAGATAATCTTTCTCAAACCACCAAACAGAGGAACCCAAATTCGTTTCATGAAACATAACGTTCCTTCCTCGTTTGGCACTAATTGCTTCTCCATCCCACGGAGATATTCTTCTTCAATGTTCCTTTCTTTCAGAGCCTCTTTCTGAGCGGCACGAATGCATAATGAGAGATATGTCTGGACAATCATCTCCAAAGCCCTAACCCTTATAGGCTTGATCCTTTCTTTTTGACTAAGGGCATCAGCGACCACATTCGCTTTCCCTGGGTGGTATTTGATCTCGCAATCATAATCGTTCAATAATTCGACCCAACGTCTTTGCCTCATATTAAGCTCTTTCTGGTCGAATATGTGCTGGAGACTCTTATGATCCGTAAAGATTGTAAACTTTGTACCATACAAATAATGTCTCCAGATTTTTAGCGCAAATACCACTGTGCCTAGTTCTAGATCATTTGTGGTATAGTTCTTTTCATGAACTTTCAATTGGCGCGAAGCGTAAGCTATAACTTTCTGGCGTTGCATCAACACGCAACCCAATCCTTGATGTGAGGCGTCACAGTATACCACGAAATCATCAGTTCCTTCTGGTAGCGCTAAGATCGGCGCATTGCAAAGCTTGTCTTTCAGTAACTGGAATGCTTCTTCCTGTTTGATTCCCCAATCAAACTTCTTATCCTTCTGTGTGAGCGCGGTAAGAGGTTGAGCGATTTTTGAAAAATCCTCAATAAATCTTCGATAGTAACCAGCCAAACCTAAGAATTGGCGGATCTCGGTTGGCGTCTTTGGAGTCTCCCAGCTCTTTATCACCTCAATCTTTGTGGGGTCAACATGGATTCCATTTCCATTAACCACGTGTCCAATAAATTGGACTTCACGCAGCCAAAACTCGCACTTCGAGAACTTGGCGTATAATTTCTCCTTTTTCAGCAATTCCAAAATAGCTCTTAGATGTTGTTCGTGTTCATTCTTCGTCTTTGAATAAATCAAGATATCGTCAATAAATACGATCACAAACTTATCCAAGTACGGTTTGCAGACTCGGTTCATTAGGTCCATGAAAACTGAAGGTGCGTTTGTTAACCCAAACGGCATAACTAGGAACTCGTAATGTCCGTAACGAGTCCTGAAGGCTGTCTTCAGGATACTTTCCTCTTGTATCCTAAGTTGATGGTATCCAGATCGAAGATCGATCTTTGAATAAAAGCTAGATCCTTGCAACTGGTCAAATAGATCATCGATTCTCGGCAAAGGATATCTATTCTTGATTGTAAACTTATTAAGCTCGCGGTAGTCTATACATATACGGAAACTACCGTCCTTCTTCTTAACAAACAGAACCGGAGCTCCCCAAGGTGAGAAGCTTGGTCAGATGAATCCTTTATCTAACAACTCTTGGAGTTGTGTCGACAACTCCTGCATCTCTGACGGTGCAAGTCTGTAAGGTGCCTTGGCTACAAGCGCGGCACCTGGAACCAAGTCAATGTGGAATTCGACTTGCCTTTGAGGCGGTAATCATGGCAAGTCTTCTGGAAAGACTTCCGGATATTCCTTGACAACTGGAATGTCTTCGATCTTCGGCTCTGCAGCTTTCTTGTTCACGATGTGTGCTAAGAATGCAACACATCCTTTCCTCAAGCACTTGCTAGCTTTCAGGCAGCTAATAATTCTTAGTGGTGTATTATGCTTCTCTCCGTGCACTATGATTGTTTCTTCATCCGTCAACGGGATGCGGATGGTCTTCTCATGGCAAACAATCTCGGCTTTGTTACTCGATAGCCAATCCATTCCTACTACCACATCAAAGCTTTCCAACTAGACAGGTAGTAAGTCTAGCGTAAACTCGTGCCCTCCTAGTTCAATCAAACATCCTCGGACAACTTCACTGGTCTCAACTAGTTTCCCATTTGCTAATTCGTTGGAGTACGGAACGTCTAACTTACTAGGCGTCAACCCAAGTATTTTCTTAAATTCTAGTGACACGAAGCTATAATCCGCACCAGTATCAAACAAAACGGATGCAAAGCGTTGGTTTATAGGGAACGTACCAGTAACAACGTTGGGATCCTGGCACGCTTCCCTCGCCTCAATGTTAAACACTCTTCCGCGGGCTTGATTCAATCCTGGGCAGTCCCTTTTAAAGTGCCCAATGTCACCGCAGTTGAAACAACCCAATTTTTGACCATTACCTCCTCCGTTCCCCGCTTGATTGTTGTTTTGATTTCTATTCGCGTCCCCAGCTTGATTTGCATTGTTCCCTCGGTTTCCATTGCCTCCATTATTCCCTTGTGGACGATTTCCATTACCACCACGATTATTGTTCCTACTACCAAAACCTCCTTGGCCTCCCCGGCCAGCACTAGCCCAGCAAGAATCCTTCAGGTGGCCAAGTTTTCCACAAGCTTCACATACCTTTGGCCCACACCGGCCAGAATGATGACGTTGGCAGGAGTTACACCTGGGATGAGTACCCATATAGCCTTTTCCTTTCCTCCCAGCACCGGTTGCAGCTTGGACCGGTGCGCTTGATTCTCCTTTCTTGCCAACACTGCTAGTTTCCTGCTTGAAGTTTGAGAATTTCCTCTTATTCTCGCCAGATGACTCTACGTGAGTCTCTTTCTTCTTTGGTTCAACGTTTGAAAACTTGTTTAAGCGAATGGCCTCCTCAGTAAGAGACACACTCAGATCGATGGCCTCTGTGATTGTTGCAGGCTTGGAAGTAGTGACCATACTCATGATCTGTGGAGCTAAACCCCAGATAAAACGCTCGATTCGTTTGAATTCCGGTGTAACCATATAAGGTATCACATGCGACAGGTCGTGGAATCTCTGAACATATTCCGCGATTTTGGGACCGTCCATCCTCAAATGCCAAAACTCAGTCTCCAACCTTTGTATCTCAGCACGAGAACAATACTTCCTTCGCATTAATTCTTTTAACTCAGCCCAGCTAAATGCGTAAGCAGCGGCTTCACCAAGAGTTTGCACTTGTAAGTTCCACCAGGATAGGGCTCCGTCCAGGAATAGCCCTGAGATGTAAGTCACTTGCTGGTCTGGAGCGCACTTGCTCATTCGAAGAACAGAGTCTGTTTTCTCAGCCCATCTTACAAAGGCAATAGCACCTCCGGTGCCGTCAAAGTTCACAGGCTTGCAGTCTAGGAACTGCTTGTAAGTGCACCCTGCACATACGTTAGAATATACAAATGGTATTAGCGGACGTGCTATAAATATCCAAATGTATTGTAATACGTCCCAAATGACTTAACATTACCATGTGGTGGATTGTTATTGCCGTTATTGTTCGAATTGCTCCCGTTGGTTCCTCCTTGTGAGGCTGCATACTGCGCAATGGCGGCAGCAATGATTCCTTGAAGTTCTGCCTCGTTGGCAGGCATACGCGTCTCGCGTCTTGGTGGCATCTTCTAAAAGATGGTTCACGTTGGTCAGGTCATAGTAAGTAAAGTGTACGTAGGTAGCAATAATATCAACACATAACATCTCATGTTATAAATAAATCGACCACATAACATCTCATGTTATAGAACATAAATAATAAACCAACATATAATGAGAATACTGCGATTGCGTTGTCATAAATCAAGAGCACAATGTAAGGTTTACAAGTTCATAACTGTATCATACATCATCAGTGACTAAGGGCCACATCGCCCTAGTCCAAACTATCAAATCAGTAACATCAACAACCAAAATACAAAAAATCAAAAGTCATAATATCCAAAATGTGGTCTCCAAAAGCTGTGTAGTATGTACAATCGTGGTCGTCTCACCAAAAGTCTACCCGTGTCGTACAAAAAGGCCTAAGCTGATGGCGGTGGAGGAGGGGGAAAACGAGAAAAGAGTAAACGTCGCATATGAAGCCAGTCCTCCTCCATAGCGCGATGAGCGTGTAGTAAGTATGCTATCTGCTGCTCGGGAGTCCAAAAACGAGCGGCAGAATCCGGTGAAAGTGGTCGAGGAGGGTGTGATACGGCAGGTGGGGTCTGGAACTGGCACGGGATTCGCTGAGCTCTCTCTAGCTCCTGTACGCGACGGGTCAGCGCCTCCTGCTGTATCATGAAAGATGTGAGAACATCCTCCGTGGAATACCCAATGTGATATGGGTGATACGGATCCGTCGGTGGCATGATGGGGGGCGTAGTCCAAAGGAACAGCTCACTAGATGGAGCGAAGGATGGTACAGTAAATGGTGCAACAGTGGGAACAACAGTGGGATGAACAATCTGAGGCACAAACTGGCCTCCTCCTGAAACAAAAGGTGTATGACCAAATGGATGACGTGACGAACCCTCCCCAGGACGGGGTGGAAGGATGTCCTGGAGATAAGTGATCGGGAGATCTGTGAGGTGAGTATCTGAGGTGTGTGGAGGAATCAGAGGAACATCAATGGGAGCTGAAACAGGAGCTGAAACTGGGGCAACAGGTGGTGTAACTTGCACCACGAAAGGTGGGAAATCATCGTCGTCATCTATCCACCCATTGTGGGTGTGCGCGTATCGTGGATCAATATGGGTCGCGAAAGGTGCACGGTCGATCATCACCGGCATAGGGTCAGGAAGTGGTGCAACAACAGGATCCTCTAACAGAAGTGGAGCATCAACAACATGATCACCCACTAACTGTTGAACAACAACAGGATGATCATCAACAGGTACATCATCGACCAAAGGAGCAACAGCAGGTGCATCGGCATGAGCAGGGTCTTGCTCAAATGCGGGGTCAGGAGCAATGCCTGGCTCAGGGGCCACGAATGGCTCCGGATCTAAAAACTCCATCTCAAAATCAGCTGGATCAACAAACATGGGGTTGACAGGGGCTATAGGATCCTCCAATTGGTGGTCTAAGTGAACGAACTCAATGTCCTGGTCTGGATCAAAACCAGGTGGAAAAATAGGATCTGAATCATCATCAACTTCATGATCAAACTCAAAGCTGTACGCAGGAGCAGGTGCAGCGGATGACGCCATGTCAGGGTCGACGTCGTGTGAGTGGTGCTGCACTCCCTGTGTGTGCGAAGGTACGGATGCCACAGACTCAAAGGAGTCTGGAACAGGTGAATGAGCATGAGCCTCCTCTGCAGGAGCGTCAGCAAGCAGTGGGATATCACCAGCAGCAATATGGGCCTCGCCCTCAAGGTCATCCTCAAGTGGGTCCTCCTCAAATAAATCGACATCATCGTCAGAAACATCAACAAGTGGCATATCAACAACCGGATAAGCAGCAAGGGGTATAGGACCAGGGATCACCACGAGTGGTAAATCCCCAGCGAGATGGCCATCAGCAGGCTCGGCTACGACAACAGGCAGCGCAAAGGGCTGAAAGTCGTCATCATCTGTGCTGGTAGTATCGGAAGTGTACACCTCGTGCTCCAATGAAACTATGTCGTCTGATACTATCGCCATAGGGTCCAGAGTATTGGAAACTCCAGTGTCTGTTGAAGAAGGCATGATGTCTGTAACACAACACACACACGTACAAACAATCAATCATATAATCATATAAACATGTTAGTCACCAATAAGCAATCAAGTAATTTTCCTAGTCCCACTAGTCTATCCTCCCAGCCTCTCAGACTGATCCTCCTAGTCCCACTAGATTAACCTCCCAACCTCTCAGACTGAGCCTCCTAGTCCCACTAGACTACTCCCTCAGTCTCTCAGACCAAGCCTCCTAGTCCCACTAGACTACTCCCACAGCCTCTCAGACTGAGCCTCCTAGTCCCACTAGACTACTCCCTCAGCCTCTCAGACTGAGCCATAACTTTTAAAAATATTTTGCACTCTGGATCTGAACGTAGTGTATGCAGTGTAAAAATGTTTTCGTGAGAGCCCTAGTGATCATAGTCTAGACTCGAGAAGGAATCTTAGTTCGCTATGAACCTGGCTCTGATACCAAGCTGTCACACCCTGGTTTTGCGGAAGCGTGGGTTTATTATGGTGTGACTTCTTAATACCATAGCATAATCACAACAAAGCTATATGAAAATAAAACCATGAAGATCATCCGTTGATTAAAGTTTTAAAAGTAAAATACCACAACATTGTTTAAAGTTGACACATGCAACGAGTTACAACCCAACAAAATAAAAACATTGTTCATACGACATAACCACAAACATAAAATAAACACCGTTTAAGACTTGCGACTCGTCCAGGTAAAAGTCACAATCCCTAAACGTGGATGACCTCATAACTCTTACGCAGCGTGAAAACGTAGCATACTTCGCCAGATCCCTAATTCCCTGAAATACATGTAAGTTGAAAAATCAACATAAAGTTGAGCGAGTTCATGTGTAAGTGAGTATGTAAAACCTTTGTAAGTATAAAATCCCTGGTATGTAGCAAATAAGGAAATAAAGAGATCACCAATGGTTTGCAAGGCCATTGATATGTGTGAAGTGCTGTAGGAAGACTCAAACTTAGCAGATTTTGCGTCGGGCTCAAAGTCACCCCGAGGTCCGTACTGTTGGGCCTGGGGATGGGCTCGCTACACCCAGATAGATCTACCGCTTACGACCCTCGGTCCTACAATGAGGATTAATGGCCTCCAGTTCCCGCCTACCCACTCACATGATCTAAGTAGTAACCCTCCTTACGCTAACCATACCATGTAAGTAAAAGTTCGTATCATAGTAACATGTATTTCACCCCCGCAGTTTAAAAACTGAAAACAGTTAAGAGAAAAAGGGGGAGCATGAACTCACTGAAGTGCATCTCGAAATAGTATCTCCCAATCAACCTGCTGCGTGACGACCTACACGTACTAACTTCTATTAGACGGACGGTCGTGCCTTGGCTTAAGGTTTAACGTTTTTGGGAAATAGTTAGGCAACTATTTCGTATTTACACTTCGCAATTATTTATAATTATATTCCTTCCCAAGGATGGGAGTTTCGATACATATGCGTTTTTGTAATTCCAAAATACATTATTAAGTCTCACTTAATAAAATATATTTGTCTAAAATATTCTACCTCCAAAATATCCATATTTTTCCAAAAAATATTATATTTTACTTTATACAAATTCCAAAATAACACTTTTATCAAAATACACATTTAAGAGTATTTTTCCAAAAATACGTAAGTTACATTTAAAGTTCGTGTGGTAATAATAATAGCGGTGTAACTTAGACACTTATTTGTGAAGGCGTTGGTATTATTTTGGAGTCGTTACTTCACAATGTATACGAGTTATATTATTTTTACTCTAAAAATAATATATAGTTCACAAAATAATCATAAAATCACGTAAGCGTTTTACTATGAAATATATATTCTCAATATATATTTAACAAGTTTAATTTACGAAAAATCCACCTCCGAATAGTTGGTTATTTCATAATAAAAATCATGGCGAAGTTTGTTTGGAAAGCAAGTCAAAAATATATTTATAAACACTTGTCACAAAAATATTCTAAGTGTTATTTTCTGGAAAAATTTCGCCAGAGTTTCCTCTGTAACTGGAGGTGGCCACGCTTACTAGCGTATCATTTTCTTTTAAAAATTCAACCAACAATTTTCCAATCATCAACAAACAATATTCAAGCATTAAACTAGTCAAAACAAGTATAGAGCGCAAACACATGAACTTGTAAGTTGTGTAAAAGTATGTAGTAACTTTCCAGTATTTTAAGTAGATCTTTCTATCTTTAAAAATAAAATCGGTTTCTTGAATACTTTATTTTTAAAGAACATGTTGTTTTACAACTTCTAGTCGGTATTTACGAAAATATTTCTTTGTTAAATCCTTTTGTTACACAAGTGTCCACACACTTGTTTGTTCACAAAAACACTTTTGGTTTATGTAAGATCCGGCTTTTAAAATAAGACTTGTATATATTTTACTTGGTTCTTCGAAAATACCACTTGTAGATCTTTAGATCTACTAGTTTAAAACTTTATTTTACAAGAAATATCAATTTTACACAAGTTCATGTTTATGTATGAAAGGGTTCGTCATCTTGTATCTTTTACACTAAACATATTGCTAGTTCATGTTCCATGAACATGATCTAGCGTGGTTGGATGACGATCCGTTCCACTACTAGCAATCAACAACATAAAATAATCATAACAAAACAAGATTCATGAGTTTTACACCACTAGTTATTCTTTAACCAACAAGTTCATCTTTCTTACAAGACTTTTAGTTTTGTTTTCGCATGTTCATAAATTTTATCCGTTAAATTTCTTATTAACCACTTTAGACAAGATCAAGAGGGTGTTTAGAATCACTTACAACTAGCTCAAGGCTAGGGAAGATTCAAGGCGAAAACAAGGTGGTTAATAGCGATGTAGAGAGGTCCTTGTGATTCCGTAAGCACCGGGTCTCCTCGTATGAACTCTAACACCTTGGATTGTATGTAAAATGGCAAGATAAAAATTTGAAAGTGGGTGGATGTGTGTGGATGCTCTCGGCCGTGAGTATCAAAGGAGGGAAGGAGAAATAAATTTTTTTTTTGTGAAGTGTTGTGGTGATTGAAAGTGGTTACCCTCCAAGCATCTTTATAATCCATCATTCACCAATATCAATTGTATAAAGTGTATTCTAGATATGAGACATAAGTTAATAAAATAATTAGAAGTGTAAGGGTTTGTCCCACATGGGAAAACCGATCGGTTGTAATGGGGGGTGGGGGGTTTTGGTTTGTTTTGAACTTGATGGTTAGGTGCTAGTTAGTTTAATTAGAAGGTTAAACTAATTACTAGTGTGTAGTGTTTTATAACGGGTGTTAGGGTATTCGGGGACCCTAACTGGCTCAGAAAAAGAAAAATAGTGTCATTGACAATATTTTTAGGTTCCGGGTAAAGTCCGGTCGTTCGGTTGGATATTAATCCGTTAAAGTGCTAAATAAGTATTTAAAGTGTCGTTAATATTTGTTTTAGTGACACAATGAATTCCTGACACTTTGGAAAGTGTCTAGTATTATTTTCCCATGTTTTTGCACTTTACTAGTTAGCTTAAATGCTGAATTTTTGTATTAAAGTGCAGAATTTTATACTTAAAGTACGTTTTAGGCACATCCGGTCACTATAATTATCACCTAGTGACGCAGTTCTACAATCCTCACCTCCCTACACTCCCTACTAGTGTAGTAATCTATTCCCGGCTCATACTGGCCTCAGAGACAGTGTCTGTCTGATGCTGGCTATGTCAGCATGTTTACTGGGTTATCCGTATAGTGTGCTACTGTGCTTTTGTGCATCAAGTTTGTCACTATAGTTCTGTGTAAATAATGGAGTGACATCAATAAAGTATGATGCATGTATGTGTATGTTTCAGTCATTCAAGTAGCAGTTTAACCACAATTGTAAGCAAGCATAGTAATTAAGCATTAATTAACTATTAATTAATCCGTACGGATACCTAGTTTGGTGAGGGTTGTCACATTTATATCAATCCTAACTAACCTTTCAACCGGCTGGGTCTACCCACATATCCTAAATTAGATGCGTTTTCGACCATTTTATTATCTCATATATATAATAATTGAAAACCAACAATCTAATTATACCTATCATTTTCCATTTTATGCAAAAATCTTTACGAAACATTTTCAAAATTTTCAATTTTTAGCAATTTCAACCATTCCAGCATTCAAAATCATCAATCCTACCAACAGTCTCTCGAGTTACCGCTTCCCCACACTTGGGATACATTGTCCCCAATGTACGGTGGAATTTATAATCTAAACCCGAGAGATACCACCTACACCAACCATGAACGGCTTAAAACCTAATCGACTCAAAAAATAAACCATTCCCAACACAACGACTCACACCACCAAATGCACAAATAAAAATAAAAGACAAGAGAGAGAGAGAGAGACATGGACCTGATCATTCAATCAGCAAGTATCGATAGTGGTGCAGCTTCTGTGATCTAACAGGGACGTACACATCTCTTGGATTCTTTGATATCTCATTGGGGATGTTGCCAAACATCCCCACACTTGAATCATTGCATCCGTGAGGATTGAAACGAAGTAACCTACCAAAAACACAACACGCACCAAACAATACAAAACTCTACATCCTCAGGCTGCCTCCCGAGAGCTCTAAGTTTATAGGTCTTCAGCCAGAACGAACCTGTTGTGCTTAGGGTGGCTTAGATGCCTACTTTCCTCCCCACTTCTCTACGTACAACTCCATCCAGTTGCTTGGGAGGTTTGCAGTTTCACACCAGTTGGTGTCAAATGCAGCCTTATTGCCCCCATCTAATCCCACCATCGGGTGGTTTTCTTTCATCCACTCTCTTTCTCACTTCCGCCTTATTCGCCTGACCTCCATTCGTCTCCACCTTAAACATGCGGGATTCAATACCACTCGCATCTAATGTGCTCTTGCTTACACATGCAACAAAATCATTAGTAGCAAACGTATGACTCAAATAATAAAGAATATCGTAAGTAATTAATTTTGAAGACACATTGAAACATAACTTACGATCCTTGTAGCTCATAGTGACTAATCCATTTCTACAGTCGATCTGTGCATTTGCTGTCTTCAAGAATGGGCGACCCAAAACTACCTGTGGCTGCTCGTATGTGCTCGATAGTGCATAATCTATCACCATAAAATCCACTGGGTAGTAGAATTCGCTAAGCTGAATCATCACATCCATCACAACCCCTCGGGGATGTTTCTAACTCGCATCAACAAACGTAGCCATGCCTTCGACTGCATGTAGAGGACAAAAGTCATATTGGTCATACAGGCTACCGGGAAGTACACTCATCCCCGCTCCATAATCCAACAATGCATTATGGATTTTGAATTTCCCATCTCAGATTGGGATAACCAGTTCCCTGGGATCGCCTCCACTGTTGCCTTCACTTGTTATAGTCACACCTGCAATCACTTGAGAGACAGAAGAAGTTAAACTTTTATAATGTAAAGCATTTTTAGGAACTACAATTAACCCGATGATTGGTATATTCTTTACACTCTTGGGGTTGTTTTGAGTGTCACTATGCAACTTCCCGTTCTGCTTCTTCAACGGAGCTACCTCACTAGCCAGCTGCCCTATCTGTGTCATCAATGATTGGATGGCTTTATCTCTGATCTCATCCTTTTGCTTTCTAGCTTCATCCAATTGATTACTTTTTTGCATTTCTTGATGCATGGCCTTCATCGATTCCATGATTTCGTTATTTCCCTGACCATTACCCTACTGGTAGCTTCTTTGATAACCAAAAGTGTTGCCCCCTTGAAAGTTTGTCTGATTATGAGGCTGAAAAGATTGGTTGCTACCTTGGAAACGTGAATACCTGTTTCCATTTCCTTGCAGCATGTTCACCTCCTGTTGCCTACTGACTCTACTAGGGCAATTATCAGCTATGTGTCCTATATCCCCACAGTGACCACACATGTCATACATTTGATGTTGCCCTCCTGACCCTACATTATCCATGTGCTGCTCTAACTTCTTTAACCTCTCATCCTCACCACTATTCATTTCACCAACAGCTTTAACAGTTGGATGCCTAGACCTTCTTTGAGATTGTGCTTTCCTCTTAGAAGTGATTACCCTTCTTTCTAGATACTCTCAGTCTATCTGTTCATCATTAGAACCAAATGTGCCATTGGAAATAGAATCTAAATCCCTGGCATCATCTTGGGTCAAACCCTCGAAAAAAAACTGATTAGTTCCCACAGTTGTATTTCATGATGAGGGCAATTAGTTAACAATAATTTAAAATGAGTAAATGCCTCATCTAGCAACTCACTTGGCTATTGTAGGAAGTTTCGGATGTTCTTTCTAGCACCATTAGTTCGTTGAGTAGTGTAGAACTCATCCAAGAACTGTTGTTGCATTTCTCGTCAGGTACGAATGGAAGCTGATGGCAATGCTTGAAACCATTGTTGCGCTTTATCTTCCAAAGTGAACTGGAAAAGCACTAGTTTCACATCATCTAGAGTGAATCCCTATCCTCCAATCGTGTTGCACCTCGCATCATATGCTGCGAGATGCATGTAGGGTTCTTCAGTGGCATTCCAATGGTATTTAGGTAAACTCTGTATAGCTTGGGATCTAACCTCAAAAGTTCTCCCCAACAATTGTGGAATCACTACCGCAGATGGGTTGTTCACTATAGCAGGCCTAAAATGACTCTCCACCCCTCTAACCTGTCCTCTCTCAAACCTCCTAGGGAGGCCCTCAGGGTGTACTTGTCTAACAAGGTTGTTCCTAGGGTTTGGCCTCAATGGAATGTTAATCGGTTGTTGTTGGAGAGGCATGGGTTGGAGCTGTGGAGTTTGAAACTCCGGATAAGCTTGATAATTCGGTTGTAGATAACCATATTCAGACTAATTTTTCCCTTGATCTAACTACTGCTTCCCCCTCTTTTGCCTTAAGAATTCTTCAAATTCTTCAAATTCGTCTTCATAACCACTTTGAACAGTACCCTGAGTGAAACTAGGCCATGGTGGGTTTGGTACCATTTGCTGAAACAAGGGGTTTTGGTTTACTTGTAGAGGTGGTTGCTGTTGTTGTTCTGTGTGAATAAATAGGGCTCCATCGGGCACTATTCTCACATATGGAGAAGAGTAATGAGTAACATATTGTTGGGTTAGAGGTTGACTCTAAGAAGAGGTTTAACCTTGTTGTGGTTTAAAAGAGTAAAACATAGGGAATGATGGTATTTGTGGGATTTGTCTAGTGGTTTGAGGTTGAGTTGTGAAAGGTGGTGTTTGTACGGGTGTGTTGGATGCGTAAAACATACCAGTTTCGGTGACAGAGGAAGTGGTTGTAGTTACTACCTGCGCTGCCGTGACGGACTCAGCTGCTTTATCAGGGTTACCTAAACCGTCCATCTTTCTAATCGGTGACTGTTGTGCTGACAGTTTAGTTCTTGTCAAAATTCGGTTTTGACGGTTTGTTCTCTCGATTTCTGGATCGTAAAGCGGTGGAGATGACTTTCTTGAATGTCTCATATGATACATGCAACTAAAAGATTACTTGCACAAACACAAACAAGAAACCCAACGTAATTCTGAACTAAATGAAATAAACTCTATTTTTGGATTTTTAACTATTTTTAAACTAATACTCAAAACAAAACACTTTGCGCATGACTCCCCGGCAACGGCGCCATTTTGATGACTGCCGAACGGGTCATGCAAAAACCTAATTAACCTAGGTAGCTAAGGTAAGCAGGGTATCGAATCTAGAGGAGTCTGGTGGAAAGTGTTATGAGTCAAGTACTAAGAACTAATTGCAAAAATGTAAACTTTGGTTGTTTGAGAGTTTGATTAAACTAACGAATTACTAAAACAAGTTGTAAACAATGGGAGAAAACAATGGTTCCTCCAGATTTTAGATTCAAAGCAAACGTTGATTATGTGTTTAATTGTGACAATCACATAGACATGATTGTTTTATTCAATTAACAAGTTGTGATTACCTAAAGACTACTTACTTCGATTGTAAAACAACGGAAGGTTATCATATAAGCAATCAATTGAATTTACCAACCCTAATCCCTAACAAATGTATCCCGATTACTAGCACTCTCGGGAATTGAATGAATCAGAAATAAAGTTTAGATAAACCTAATCGCTTCAACCATTCAATTGAATCAATAGGTAAAAATCATCGAATGCTTAGATTACCACTATTCACAAACTATTTCAAACATATGAAAAACATTAACTTACAAGAATCCTCCACCCGGAGGAAACTATAAAAAGATTAGCTGCTCATTGTAGTTGGTTGATCTTCAAACTCTTGATAAACGGCTGAAACCATCTCCAATATTACATATTTGATGAGAATAATGATGATGGCTTGATGATGTGAAGTTGTTGCGTGGATGAGGCTGCCTAAAAAATTGTTCTTGTACTCCCAAAGTCTACGTATAAGATGTGTGTGTCAAAATGATGATGTGATCATCATGTGCCCATGAAAATTAATGCCTTTCACATGTGTTGTTTTTTTTTTTTTTTTGCAAAAATGCCATTCAACTAGGGTTTTCCAAACCGTTTCCCATTTTTTATTCTCCCTTAATAATTGTGTACCATAAGAATGATAGTGTTTGGATAAAATAATAATAGCCTCCCGCCTAGTGTCGTCCAAGAAGTCTATTCGCATGCATTAGGGTTTGAACCCTTTAAATTGCCTCTGAAAATCAAACGCGTGCTGCCATTTAATATGTGTCGTAACCTACGTTTAAGACCGTAGGTTACGTTGTATTCTTGCTGGAAATACATGTGCACCAGCCGTACACTACGTATCATGTCCTAAATGCTACGTTATGAGTTCGCTGGAACATTTTTGTTGAACATGAACAAACCGTAGGCTACGGTCACAAGACCGTAGCTTATGTCATTGATCATAACTCCAAATTCAGCTTCATTCCGTCTTTCAACAAATGACCACCAAGCCCCTCAACTTCGTTATTTCGCGTTTCTTGTGTTTCCAAACTATCTTTCAACCCGAAATACATTCTGATCACTTCAATATGTCTCGATTATCATCCTTAGCATTTCCGCTTCATCACTGAGCTCTCCAACTATACCGAATTAGGTGATTAACCTGTAAAACCACCAACACTCGTAGTTATAACATTCTAGGCGTATAATCACATAAACGGTAATAAATCACACAAGATAAGCATTTTAACACTCAGGTTTCACACTCTCCATCAAAAAGCTAAAGGATCTGGGTTCGGATCTTGGGTTTGAACCCATAACTATGGGGGAAATTCCTAAAAAAGATAGTCCTGAAGTTGGGTCAAGTTTGGTGCGAAAAAATTGAAATTTTGGCAAAAAAGGTGCAGGGGTAAAACCTACCAGCCTAGGAAAACTTTCTGAGAAAAAGTCTCCTTTGCATCACGCGAGGGGATAAGAGTGAAGTCGTCTTGCGACGCGACGATACCCTATTTCAGTAAAAAATGCTTTTTCTTCGTTGTATTGTTTGCCATTATCTGTTTGACTTAAACACTAATCGTTTTGAGTGTTTATGATAGGTTATCTCGGAGGCAGGAACCGGACGGAAGATCGACCAAGTACGTGAATAACCGAACACTCCTAAACCACGAGCTTTTCGAATCAATCATGAAAAGGATGAAGCATGATCATGCGTATCGAAGTTTTATAACTTAAAAACTTGATTATTGTAAAATACAAATCAAGTTTAATATTTTATTATGTCTATGGTATGGGTTGTCGGTTAACCCAACCATATAAGTTTTATGATTTTTTTTAAATATTTGGTACCTAATTATTCGCATCTTTCTAAGATATTATACGGAATGAGATAGAGTGTTACATTATTATTTGGAACCTTAAAGGTTACTTAGGCTTGTACCATGCTTAAGTTTTAATGATGTTTTTTATGTGGCTGTCTGAAAAGGGGTGGTTGTTTGAGAAACATACATTGCGTGTTAGTGAGAATTTTTTTTTAATTTATTAAAATTCTTATAAATCATACACTTAATTATGGGATATGAATTTGGCGCTATAAATCCACTATGGGATAGGATCTTGGGAAAACCCCATGAAGTGAAGAATAACAGTTAGAGACACACATTTAAAAGGGAAACAAAACCCTAATTTTCCCATAATCATTATATTGCTACTTTGATATCCTACAGAGAGTAAATGTGTGTGGGAGAAGAAACCACCATGGAAGCCCCTTTCTTCGGTTGGTTTTCAAAAAATGAAAGAAAGAAAGTCTCGGTTTTGTGACCTAGCAGTAAAGATCAGATGATCCCTGGACATTTAACCATCCAAATGACCTGAAGTTTTCTTTATAGGAGTTTAAAACACATAAACACAGGCCTTTACCACTAGATTTTTAGTTTAAAGGCTCGGAAGTCGGTTTTCATGGTCCCAAACTAAGCAGTGCATGAATGGAAATTTTGACAACGTTTTGTTTTTCTAACGACGGTGAGGGTGGTTTCCAGCAACAGCGACCGATGCGGCTAGTGAAACTTGACGAGACAGTTCTGTGCCTCTTGAATCACTTAAGCGAAGTCCATTTGATATAGTTTTGATGAAATGCCCCAACCTTGGGGGTCTCAACTGTTAGATTTACTCATCGACAAATAGCCATTAAACCATGAAACTTCATTACATAAAAGTAGTGGAAACAATAAAATCAACCATTCGATACAAAAGTAAATAGTTGTGTTTAACTAGAAAGCAGTAATATTGATCAGATGTCAGTCGTCCAAAGGGAGCCTTGCCACGAGCTAGTAGTCAACATGTTCAAGCAGCCTGATTTGAATACTAAAAGTCAACTACGCTGAGAAAGTGCTTGTTAAGTTAAAGTAACTAACTTTAGCAAACAAGAAGCACATTAAGCAAATTAAGGCGTACAGTACGTCATGTAAGTTTACTCTATGAAATAACATAGCACTTTATCATTACCAGTAACACTTCACCATGAACTCTAACTTGTACATTGTACTATACATAGTTGATTAACCACCGTCAAGCCACAAAGGCATTGCCCCTTTATTATTTAGTCATGGTGTCAAAATTTAGATACCATATGTGACCACAACGTCTTTCGGTAATGCTTGAGACTACAAACTTCATGCAGAAGTTACTCAGGCCGCGCAATATACATGTTTACCCAATGAACCTGCGCGATTACAATCAGAAGCAAAGAATCACCAACAGTAAGACATGGTAGATACCATATGTGACCACAACGTCTTTCGGTAATGCTTGAGATCAGGTTTTATTATTCTTTCTCAATTCGCAAGTTAGTTTTATTTTCGGTTCAGGGTCAAACCAGGGGTTAGGAATCTAGGTTTTTGATTCCGGGGTTTAGTGCGAATTAGATTGATATGGTTATTACGCGTTTCGGGTTATACGCAGTTTAAAGATTTGAGAGTTTGTTGAATTCAAGGGAGTTGAATTTACCGGTACAGTGGTTCGTATTGGTGGCCAAGAAATTTTAGAAACAAGAATGGAAGGTTTGTGAGAATTCTAAGTTAGCAATCAGACTAGGGTTCGTGTGTGTACCGAACCGAGTACAGGAGCGCAGAACAGGGTTATTTTTGTTTCATTTGGAGGGCTAGGAAGAATCAAAATTTAATCTGGTGGTTATGCGCGATCAGTTTTATTCGCGGGTGAAGGTTTTATGGCCAAATTCATAGTATAGAAAAGAAAATTGAGCGAATCAATTGGGAAAAAAGAAAATCGAGTAAGTCGATCATGAAGAAGAAGTGAGTAAAGACGGAATCATTCGAGTGATACGAAGTGTGTTCGAAGAATCTAGAATTACCAAGTGAAGGCTCGAAGGTTTTTTCAATAAAAAACAAAGTGCAATGCGGAATAGACAATTGTAGATGCAGTGAATGCAAATAAACACGATGATGGAGTGGATGCAGGATAGTGAAAAGTGATGCAGTGAATGTAGGAAACAAGAAGAGAAAATTGTTGTAGTGAGTGTAGAAAAATAAAGTGCAGTGAATGCAGAAAAGGTTAAAGTTATTGAAACAATGAATACTATTGGTGAGACATCAAAAAAGTTTGTGTGATTCGAAACCGTGTGGAAAAGTGTAGTCGATTTGTGAGGAGTCGAAGGAAAGAAGAATCGTGTGATGCGGAGATAACCTGTGAAAGGTACAATAAAATAGTTCAGTGACTAGATTTGGTAAAAGTGAAGAATCCGTGAGGGAGGCAATCAATGATGAAGAACCCGTTGTGAGAGACAACCGTGAAGAGGTTATTTAATCTGTGATAGATCAAGAAGAAGACACACGTATCTTGTGACTGGGTCAGAAAAATTGTTGTGTGATACAACCGCAAGAGAGATCTGAGTGAGTCAGTTTATCAAAAATCTATGCGATATGGATTCAAGTCATATGATATGATGGTGGGGAAGTTAATCAAGACCGGTGGAGTTCGTGTTGAGACAACTACATAAGAAAAGATTCGTGTGATACAAATCAAGTGCGGTCAAGACAAGTGTAAAGCAAAATATTCGTGTGAAGCGAGTTCGAGTGAAACAAGGTTCGTGAGGAGCAAGGTTGGTGAATAAGAAGATCCGTGTGAAACGTTGGATACCGAGGAGTTTCAAGAAGATGGAATTGATCAAGTTCAAGATCTACAACAACTCAAGGATGTTCGTGATTAGGGGGTGAATGAAAGTTATAATCCCTACACATCCTTAAGTTCAAGGGTTATATGGTAATTAGTATAAAGATTGGCGGTTACAAAGTTGAGGGACTAATGTTGACAAAACAGAACTTGACAACCAACACTCCAAGAGTTGCGACACCCTTGGAGTCGCATCTGTTTGATTTCGGCAGACAAAAAACAAAGGCATGGTCACGTATAAAGAAGGGCATGGTCATGTTGATTGGAAGGCAAGGTCACGTCTATTGGGAAGCAAGGGCACGTCTATTCAACAAGGAGTTACAAAGGGCGGCAATACATCAGAGACAAAGGGACGCGACTTTTGGAATCAATGGACGCATCTCTTCATGTTTAATCACATCCACACAATTCAAGAGACGCAACCGTTCGCGAGGAGACGCGTCTATTAGATCGCACCCATTAGAAACTATAAATAGGGCTTAGGTTTCATTTGTAAAATTCGTTCATTGTATTCCATTGTACAAATTCTCATTTTATATATTCAAGTTATTCGATTGTCTAGAGATCAAAGATCCATTGGGGCCAACAATTGGTATCAGAGCGTCAGGCTCTAGGCATCGCAAGGAATTTGAGATCAGGTTTTATTATTCTTTCTCAATTCGCAAGTTAGTTTTATTTTCGGTTCAGGGTCAAACCAGGGGTTAGGAATCTTGGTTTTTGATTCCGGGGTTTAGTGCGAATTAGATTGATATGGTTATTACGCGTTTCGGGTTATACGCAGTTTAAAGATTTGAGAGTTTGTTGAATTCAAGGGAATTGAATTTACCGGTACAGTGGTTCGTATTGGTGGCCAAGAAATTTTAGAAACAAGAATGGAAGGTTTGTGAGAATTCTAAGTTAGCAATCAAACTAGGGTTCGTGAGTGTACCGAACCGAGTACAGGAGCGCAGAACAGGGTTATTTTTGTTTCATTTGGAGGGCTAGGAAGAATCAAAATTTAATCTGGTGGTTATGCGCGATCAGTTTTATTCGCGGGTGAAGGTTTGATGGCCAAATTCATAGTATAGAAAAGAAAATTGAGCGAATCAATTGGGAAAAAGAAAATCGAGTAAGTCGATCATGAAGAAGAAGCGAGTAAAGACGGAATCATTCGAGTGATACGAAGTGTGTTCGAAGAATCTAGAATTACCAAATGAAGGCTCGAAGGTTTTTTCAATAAAAAACAAAGTGCAATGCGGAATAGACAATTGTAGATGCAGTGAATGCAAATAAACACGATGATGGAGTGGATGCAGGATAGTGAAAAGTGATGCAGTGAATGTAGGAAACAAGAAGAGAAAATTGTTGTAGTGAGTGTAGAAAAATAAAGTGCAGTGAATGCAGAAAAGGTTAAAGTTATTGAAACAATGAACACTATTGGTGAGACATCAAAAAAGTTTGTGTGATTCGAAACCGTGTGGAAAAGTGTAGTCGATTTGTGAGGAGTCGAAGGAAAGAAGAATCGTGTGATGCGGAGATAACCTGTGAAAGGTACAATAAAACAGTTCAGTGACTAGATTTGGTAAAAGTGAAGAATCCGTGAGGGAGGCAATCAATGATAAAGAACCCGTTGTGAGAGACAACCGTGAAGAGGTTATTTAATCTGTGATAGATCAAGAAGAAGACACACGTATCTTGTGACTGGGTCAGAAAAATTGTTGTGTGATACAACCGCAAGAGAGATCTGAGTGAGTCAGTTTATCAAAAATCTATGCGATATGGATTCAAGTCATATGATATGATGGTGGGGAAGTTAATCAAGACCGGTGGAGTTCGTGTTGAGACAACTACATAAGAAAAGATTCGTGTGATACAAATCAAGTGCGGTCAAGACAAGTGTAAAGCAAAATATTCATGTGAAGCGAGTTCGAGTGAAACAAGGTTCGTGAGGAGCAAGGTTGGTGAATAAGAAGATCCGTGTGAAACGTTGGATACCGAGGAGTTTCAAGAAGATGGAATTGATCAAGTTCAAGATCTACAACAACTCAAGGATGTTCGTGATTAGGGGGTGAATGAAAGTTATAATCCCTACACATCCTTAAGTTCAAGGGTTATATGGTAATTAGTATAAAGATTGGCGGTTACAAAGTTGAGGGACTAATGTTGACAAAACAGAACTTGACAACCAACACTCCAAGAGTTGCGACACCCTTGGAGTCGCATCTGTTTGATTTCGGCAGACAAAAAAACAAAGGCATGGTCACGTATAAAGAAGGGCATGGTCATGTTGATTGGAAGGCAAGGTCACGTCTATTGGGAAGCAAGGGCACGTCTATTCAACAAGGAGTTACAAAGGGCGACAATACATCAGAGACAAAGGGACGCGACTTTTGGAATCAATGGACGCATCTCTTCATGTTTAATCACATCCACACAATTCAAGAGACGCAACCGTTCGCGAGGAGACGCGTCTATTAGATCGCACCCATTAGAAACTATAAATAGGGCTTAGGTTTCATTTGTAAAATTCGTTCATTGTATTCCATTGTACAAATTCTCATTTTATATATTCAAGTTATTCGATTGTCTAGAGATCAAAGATCCATTGGGGCCAACAATTGGTATCAGAGCGTCAGGCTCTAGGCATCGCAAGGAATTTGAGATCAGGTTTTATTATTCTTTCTCAATTCACAAGTTAGTTTTATTTTCGGTTCAGGGTCAAACCAGGGGTTAGGAATCTTGGTTTTTGATTCCGGGGTTTAGTGCGAATTAGATTGATATGGTTATTACGCGTTTCGGGTTATACGCAGTTTAAAGATTTGAGAGTTTGTTGAATTCAAGGGAATTGAATTTACTGGTACAGTGGTTCGTATTGGTGGCCAAGAAATTTTAGAAATAAGAATGGAAGGTTTGTGAGAATTCTAAGTTAGCAATCAGACTAGGGTTCGTGAGTGTACCGAACCGAGTACAGGAGCGCAGAACAGGGTTATTTTTGTTTCATTTGGAGGGCTAGGAAGAATCAAAATTTAATCTGGTGGTTATGCGCGATCAGTTTTATTCGCGGGTGAAGGTTTGATGGCCAAATTCATAGTATAGAAAAGAAAATTGAGCGAATCAATTGGGAAAAAGAAAATCGAGTAAGTCGATCATGAAGAAGAAGCGAGTAAAGACGGAATCATTCGAGTGATACAAAGTGTGTTCGAAGAATCTAGAATTACCAAATGAAGGCTCGAAGGTTTTTTCAATAAAAAACAAAGTGCAATGCGGAATAGACAATTGTAGATGCAGTGAATGCAAATAAACACGATGATGGAGTGGATGCAGGATAGTGAAAAGTGATGCAGTGAATGTAGGAAACAAGAAGAGAAAATTGTTGTAGTGAGTGTAGAAAAATAAAGTGCAGTGAATGCAGAAAAGGTTAAAGTTATTGAAACAATGAACACTATTGGTGAGACATCAAAAAAGTTTGTGTGATTCGAAACCGTGTGGAAAAGTGTAGTCGATTTGTGAGGAGTCGAAGGAAAGAAGAATCGTGTGATGCGGAGATAACCTGTGAAAGGTACAATAAAACAGTTCAGTGACTAGATTTGGTAAAAGTGAAGAATCCGTGAGGGAGGCAATCAATGATGAAGAACCCGTTGTGAGAGACAACCGTGAAGAGGTTATTTAATCTGTGATAGATCAAGAAGAAGACACACGTATCTTGTGACTGGGTCAGAAAAATTGTTGTGTGATACAACCGCAAGAGAGATCTGAGTGAGTCAGTTTATCAAAAATCTATGCGATATGGATTCAAGTCATATGATATGATGGTGGGGAAGTTAATCAAGACCGGTGGAGTTCGTGTTGAGACAACTACATAAGAAAAGATTCGTGTGATACAAATCAAGTGCGGTCAAGACAAGTGTAAAGCAAAATATTCATGTGAAGCGAGTTCGAGTGAAACAAGGTTCGTGAGGAGCAAGGTTGGTGAATAAGAAGATCCGTGTGAAACGTTGGATACCGAGGAGTTTCAAGAAGATGGAATTGATCAAGTTCAAGATCTACAACAACTCAAGGATGTTCGTGATTAGGGGGTGAATGAAAGTTATAATCCCTACACATCCTTAAGTTCAAGGGTTATATGGTAATTAGTATAAAGATTGGCGGTTACAAAGTTGAGGGACTAATGTTGACAAAACAGAACTTGACAACCAACACTCCAAGAGTTGCGACACCCTTGGAGTCGCATCTGTTTGATTTCGGCAGACAAAAAAACAAAGGCATGGTCACGTATAAAGAAGGGCATGGTCATGTTGATTGGAAGGCAAGGTCACGTCTATTGGGAAGCAAGGGCACGTCTATTCAACAAGGAGTTACAAAGGGCGACAATACATCAGAGACAAAGGGACGCGACTTTTGGAATCAATGGACGCATCTCTTCATGTTTAATCACATCCACACAATTCAAGAGACGCAACCGTTCGCGAGGAGACGCGTCTATTAGATCGCACCCATTAGAAACTATAAATAGGGCTTAGGTTTCATTTGTAAAATTCGTTCATTGTATTCCATTGTACAAATTCTCATTTTATATATTCAAGTTATTCGATTGTCTAGAGATCAAAGATCCATTGGGGCCAACAATTGGTATCAGAGCGTCAGGCTCTAGGCATCGCAAGGAATTTGAGATCAGGTTTTATTATTCTTTCTCAATTCGCAAGTTAGTTTTATTTTCGGTTCAGGGTCAAACCAGGGGTTAGGAATCTTGGTTTTTGATTCCGGGGTTTAGTGCGAATTAGATTGATATGGTTATTACGCGTTTCGGGTTATACGCAGTTTAAAGATTTGAGAGTTTGTTGAATTCAAGGGAATTGAATTTACTGGTACAGTGGTTCGTATTGGTGGCCAAGAAATTTTAGAAATAAGAATGGAAGGTTTGTGAGAATTCTAAGTTAGCAATCAGACTAGGGTTCGTGAGTGTACCGAACCGAGTACAGGAGCGCAGAACAGGGTTATTTTTGTTTCATTTGGAGGGCTAGGAAGAATCAAAATTTAATCTGGTGGTTATGCGCGATCAGTTTTATTCGCGGGTGAAGGTTTGATGGCCAAATTCATAGTATAGAAAAGAAAATTGAGCGAATCAATTGGGAAAAAGAAAATCGAGTAAGTCGATCATGAAGAAGAAGCGAGTAAAGACGGAATCATTCGAGTGATACAAAGTGTGTTCGAAGAATCTAGAATTACCAAATGAAGGCTCGAAGGTTTTTTCAATAAAAAACAAAGTGCAATGCGGAATAGACAATTGTAGATGCAGTGAATGCAAATAAACACGATGATGGAGTGGATGCAGGATAGTGAAAAGTGATGCAGTGAATGTAGGAAACAAGAAGAGAAAATTGTTGTAGTGAGTGTAGAAAAATAAAGTGCAGTGAATGCAGAAAAGGTTAAAGTTATTGAAACAATGAACACTATTGGTGAGACATCAAAAAAGTTTGTGTGATTCGAAACCGTGTGGAAAAGTGTAGTCGATTTGTGAGGAGTCGAAGGAAAGAAGAATCGTGTGATGCGGAGATAACCTGTGAAAGGTACAATAAAACAGTTCAGTGACTAGATTTGGTAAAAGTGAAGAATCCGTGAGGGAGGCAATCAATGATGAAGAACCCGTTGTGAGAGACAACCGTGAAGAGGTTATTTAATCTGTGATAGATCAAGAAGAAGACACACGTATCTTGTGACTGGGTCAGAAAAATTGTTGTGTGATACAACCGCAAGAGAGATCTGAGTGAGTCAGTTTATCAAAAATCTATGCGATATGGATTCAAGTCATATGATATGATGGTGGGGAAGTTAATCAAGACCGGTGGAGTTCGTGTTGAGACAACTACATAAGAAAAGATTCGTGTGATACAAATCAAGTGCGGTCAAGACAAGTGTAAAGCAAAATATTCGTGTGAAGCGAGTTCGAGTGAAACAAGGTTCGTGAGGAGCAAGGTTGGTGAATAAGAAGATCCGTGTGAAACGTTGGATACCGAGGAGTTTCAAGAAGATGGAATTGATCAAGTTCAAGATCTACAACAACTCAAGGATGTTCGTGATTAGGGGGTGAATGAAAGTTATAATCCCTACACATCCTTAAGTTCAAGGGTTATTTGGTAATTAGTATAAAGATTGGCGGTTACAAAGTTGAGGGACTAATGTTGACAAAACAGAACTTGACAACCAACACTCCAAGCGTTGCGACACCCTTGGAGTCGCATCTGTTTGATTTCGGCAGACAAAAAAATAAAGGCATGGTCACGTATAAAGAAGGGCATGGTCATGTTGATTGGAAGGCAAGGTCATGTCTATTGGGAAGCAAGGGCACGTCTATTCAACAAGGAGTTACAAAGGGCGGCAATACATCAGAGACAAAGGGACGCGACTTTTGGAATCAATGGACGCATCTCTTCATGTTTAATCACATCCACACAATTCAAGAGACGCAACCGTTCGCGAGGAGACGCGTCTATTAGATCGCACCCATTAGAAACTATAAATAGGGCTTAGGTTTCATTTGTAAAATTCGTTCATTGTATTCCATTGTACAAATTCTCATTTTATATATTCAAGTTATTCGATTGTCTAGAGATCAAAGATCCATTGGGGCCAACACTCTTAATGTCTTACAAGTAACCAACGATCCAACAAAATAATTCAACACTTACATTAAATTTTCCAAACCAACAAACTGTGATTTGTCTTGAATCTGACCAGTTCTGATTGAAAACCCGGTTTGTTAAGCAGTAGCCCGTAAGTACACACCGATACTATCTATATAATAGCTGGCAGTGCCATAAAATCCAGCAAACGAACCTTTGCTCCATGGCACAGAGAAACTAGTCCTTGTTACACGACCAAAAGGGCCATGGCTTCTTTTGTTTGTTATAAAACACAGAGATGAAATTGTCTTCCCACCATATGTACCCGATGAGACCCCAAATGTACCATTCATTCCAATAATTTCCTCATCCCAAGCAAGGCTAACCTGAGAAATAAAAAAATTCTACCCGTCAGGTACAGTTACAACTAAACGGGTTTATTGATCTTGCTAGATTTTGAATCATACCTCAGATACTGCTGTTCCATCATTATAACCACCAGCCTTGTTGGAAACATGCGCAGAACCCATACAATCTTCGCTAGTAAACGTAAGGGATGATATCATATCTCCATGATCTATAGTTATCTTCGTCAACTTAAAATTTTCCTCGAGACAAAATGACCATCTATATTGTGGGCCCGTGCGAAATTCTGTTCCCCATAATCCAACCCGTGCGGTTTCTTGAGAAGCCTTCAAATAAACACCGATGCCATCAATATAATAACCAGCAAGACCATAAAATCCACCAAATGAACCTTTGTTCCATGGTACATCAAAAGGAGTCCCAATTGTTTGGCCAAAAGGCCCGTGAGTCGTTTTGTTCGTTATGAAAGACAACGATGATATTATTGTGTAACCAGCATATGTCCCGGTTGATACCCCGACTGTTCCATTAATACCAATTATCTCCTCATCAAAATCAAATGTAACCTAAGCAACCACAGGAGATAAATAGAGTTAATTTATATAAACTAAGAAACTTTGACAGAAACACTTCATTTTCTATAACCATTAATGATCATATAAAATTTTACCTCAGATTCTTCATTTCCACCATTCCAACCACCAATTTTTTTGGAATCATGAAAAGTTCCCCTATCATCTTCAGTAGTAAACATAAGGGAAAATATTAGATCACCATGATCTATGGTTATCTTCTTGAGCTTTTGATTATTCTCGAGTCGAAAAGACCAATGATTATGTGGAGATCCTTTCGATTTTGTTCCCCATATTCCCACTTGTGCTACTTCTTTACCAATCTTGCAGCAAATATAAATATATAAGTTCAAATATATACAAGTAAAATAGTTACGAAAAAATGAAGTAAAATGTGGAGCTAAGACCATAAAACCAAAGCCCCACCCACACTTTCATTCTAATCAAGTGAATATTTATTTATACTTATTTCCCAAAACTGAAATCACACATATGGAGGATAAGATTGTGTGTGCTTGTTTTGAAGTAAGGGATCAAGCTTAAATTCAAAACTTAAACAAACAAGAACCTAGTTATAATTTAAATCGAAAACTGAAGCAAAAGGTGAATCGGGTAAAACCTGAAATATTTGGGACGGGTAGGGGGGTATCTAGATATCAGATTTTTTTTAAACATTACAGGTTTTATACTGAAATCAAATATATCAATATACCATATACTCATAAAAATTTAATAAACAAGATTTTGAATTATTAGAAACTTAAATTTATTGAAATATAGATTTGTTAGAAACCCAATTGATGGTGTAAGGTCGGGCTTCAGTTCCCAACGGGTAACTTTTAACGATGTAAGATTACAAGGCTGGAGGGTGTGGGATGGAGCTCTTAAGGGCTTTATCAGAACACATTAGCGCCACATAGGATCCACGTCAACCAGGGGGCTTTATCACGCCCCCCTTTAACTTGCAGCCTTGCAGGGTATGGGATGGAGCCCCCTATTTAAACAAAATTAAAAAAAAAAGTTTATTGGATTAATTGATGTGGGCCCAGCTGAACATCTTCATCTACCTCGTTACCATGGTAGCGCTTGAACGATGGCGTCCCCTATTAAAATGAAGGGTATGGATGATCGCGGAGGGGTGGCGCTACCAGAGGTGATGTGGCAGGGGTGGCGCCCTCCACACCCTCCGGCCTAAACAGATTTACCTAATACCTACAGGAAACCTATGAACCCGACGGGTAGCAGGTAACAAGTATCCGACATATATGTCATACGCTTTTACAGTTACCAAAACCCATCTGAGTCATAGACATACCTGGCCACTCTTGTCCCTAAATTCATAATGTGAAATCTAGTGATATTATAAAGTATACCTGAACTGTTTTTTTTTTAAATGAAGTAAATAAAAGATGAACCTGAAGATGGTCGGCGTTGTATCCCTCCATAATTCCATTGCAGATTATGTGTTGGGTTGCTTTATCTCGAGTCACCCATAAGTTATTGGTACACTTGACACACGGACATTTTATCTCACCAGCACCATTTGCATTTTTCTTACATTCAACATCAAGAAATTCACCTAGTCCCATCAAAAATGCTGTGCTTGATCTAGGCTCACTCATCCAACTTGTATTCATAATAACTGCAGCATCAAGGCTATAAGAATTGGTTATTCAAGGAAATTAAGTTCACATTTGATTATAACGGATCAGAAGCAAATTCAACTGGCCTTCAATTGCTGAATAAATCGATTACGAATTCTGATCGACTTCAACTGTTGAATAAAAGCGATCAACTATTTTAAAGATCGATTTGATTTGAGATGGTGCCGACAGCTTAGTCAATGTATAGCCTATCAAAATCCACGCGGTATTTGATGAGATTAACTACCCCAGAATTTCTGCCAAGATTGGAAAAGATATGGTAGTTGATTGATTGTTTCATATTTATTAAGTCAACTTAAAACAATCGCAAGCCCACATGGTGGAAGATGACATCATGACATACGTTTTTGTAAAAGAAATCATAAGAAAACAACAACATTGCCAATGATTATCCGCTGATCTCAGAACAAATTTATTGTATTATGATGGGCAGCTGAGGTGGCTCGGATTGGCCGTTAGATTTTATTTTCGTAAACTGTTCGACAGGAAGTTCAGAACATGAACAAAAAATTCCGTTCATTAAGTTAAATGAACGAACATAAACAGAGGTTCCGTTAGTTCGTTTACGTTCGTAAATGTTGGTAATGTTTTTATCTATGTTTGCTCGTTTATGTTTATTTGTGATCGTTCATTTGAAGGTTCTTATATGTTGTATCTTTGTTTTATTGTTTCAATTTTTAAAAATTTGAAACCCTAGTTATACTATATGTTCCCCACAACATCTCTCATTTGACTATTTCAATTTCAGTTATGTTAAAACTTGGCAAACTCTTAATTTTTTGTTAATCATGATTTTGATAATTATGCCAACCATGTTCGGATAATTATGTGAAGTGCTTATTTAATTTTAGGGTAGCTTTGTAGAACAGTAATCATGTTTTAAAAGTGTTCCAATTAGGTCATTCAAATTTCAAAAGTGTTCTAATCAGTTCACTCAACATTCATTTTTCAATAGAATTAAGGGTTTTTTCATCCATTTCATAGGTAACCGTGGTGATTTGGATTTTTGTTTCTTTTTTCACTTTTATTTGATGCTAATGTCGAGTGATGGCGTGGATTGTAACTTGTTTTTTTAATTTTAATGTAATTAAATTGTTTTTATTTTTAATAAATATAATTTCATATACTAAAATAATCCGACCCCAGCATCTTATGCTCCATTTTTTTCTTGACATATGGAAAAAAGGACATGGCTCGATTTGAATGTTAAGTTATCTAATTGGGACAAAAACGATACGAGTGAGCTAATTAGAACACTTTTAAAATTTGGTTAGGGGTAGCGGGTAGGGATAGGGGTGCTCCACTAATGATGGTTTTCCGTCACTCACAAAGCGATCAACTATTTTAAAGATCGATTTGAGATGGTGCCGACAGCTAGTCAATGTATAGCCTATCAAAATCCACGCGGTAATTGATGAGATTAACTACCCTAGAATTTCTGCCAAGCTGTAAAGGATTGGAAAAGATATGGTAGTTGATTGTTTTAAATTGGCCCAGAATATTGGCACACTTCCGGCGCCACTTAGAGTTTTAATACGCTGTGTATAGAGCTATACGCAGCGTATAGGGTTACACCTATGCGCTGTGTATAAAGCTATACGCAGCCTATAGGTTGCATAGAATTCAGAGTCTGCCCAGCAATCATAAACACAGACAACTAGGGTTTATATACGCTGCGTATAGAGCTATACGCAGCATATATAATCCATCAGAATTTTGTTTGGTTATTTTGATGTATTTTTGGCATAAATTCTCACCCAGTTCCAACGTTAAATTGCTTAAAATATATAACCGTCAATGTTATACCATTAATATTATATATCGTTAAATTTTTTTGTAACAGTATATACGGTTCGAATATATTATATTGTTATCGTTTAAATTAAATTATTATGCCACATCTAGTGGGATTCGAATGCTATAAACATTTAAATATCATACCGTTAATTATTTTTAAATACTCGTGTACGGTTCGAATATATTATACCGTTTGAATACTATACCGTTTAAACTAAAACCGTTAAAAATTTTGAAATATCCGAGTATGGTTCGAATATATTATATCGTTTCAATACTATTCCTTTAAATTAAATTATTATACCAAGTCTCGGTGCGGTTCGAATATTATACCGTTTAAGATTTTTATACCATTAAGTTTATTAAATTACTCGGGTACGGTTCAAATATATGCTACCGTGCTTGCATACTATATTGTTTAAATTAAAATATCATACCAGTTTTAAATTTTTATAACGTTAATTATTTTGAAATACCCGGGTACGGTTCGAATATATTACATTGTTTCCATACTATACCGTTTAAATTAAAATATTATTTTGTTTCAATACAAATGAATATGATATATGTGTCTAAGTTTGATGTATACAGCATAAGTTTGTACATACATAACAAAATATATAATATAACTAAATACTAAATACATCGCAGAAGATAAAATACTATGACAGTGGATCCTGTTGCTGCTGATGCCATGCTGCAGCCAGAATGAAGGGTCGTGGAGGTAACCCCTCACGCTGTCGACGATCTTGCAACTCCTCAACTATCCAGTCCATCACATACGTCAGCCCGTCAATATGGTGACATAGCTCGTTATAGGCCGCGTGTGAGTGGGCAGGACCGGGCCCAACATGCCGTGGGAACTGAGGCGCCCTGGATGGTCCACGCGGCTGTTGTGGGTCCGGAATGTACATCTCCGAATCAAGCTTTGTCACCTACTCCGGCACGGCTAGGGATCTATCGGGTCGAACTGTGCCGGCAGCTCCTTCGACACGAAGAGCTGGTCGTCCGCACCCTTAAAACGCTTCACGTTGTAAGGTGGGAACCTTTTGATAATCTTCATTTCGGATAGCGAGTTCATCCCTATCCTTTTCGGCTGTATCGTTGGGCGTAAAAGCGGGTCACTCTGCAGTTGATAGCCAAACGAAAGGGCTATCACAGTGACGTGGGCGTCGCCGTATAATAATTTGTGCTCCTGTCGATGATATGCAGAGGCGAAGTATTGCGCCAACCCGTGTGCCAGAGCGCACGGCCTCTCGTACATGAGGCAATAATGGAAAAAAATGTCACCGCTCGTACACCACTCTCGGCTCTTGTTTCGAGCGATGATAGAAGAGGAGATCAGCCTATGAAGATACCTGCACAAAGGAGAGCATTACGGTTTCGACGCTCGTTACGAACATACGCTCATTACGGACGACATCGACTAAAAAATAAAAATATTATATATTTTGGACTAGTTACGGTTTCGACGAGCGTTACGGACGTACGCTCGTTATGGACGACATCGACTGAAAAATAAAAATATTATATGTTTTGACTCGTTACGGTTTCGACGCGCGTTACGGACGTACGCTCGTTACGGACGACATCGACTGAAAAATAAAAATAATATTTATTTACGGACGACATCGACTAAAAAATAAAACCGTTATTTACTATGGACTCATTACAGTTTCGACGCGTGTTACGGACGTACGCTCGTTAAGGACGATATCGACTAAAAATAAAAATATTATTTATTTTGGACTCATTACTGTTACACCCTAAATCGTACATGACAAAAGTCGCAGCGGAAAAACACGAACCATAAAATTTCTTTCTTTATAAATACCTCAACTTATTTAAACTTTAACTTTAACATAGCTCTTATTCATAAATCCGTCATCCTCTTATTTACCAATTAGAAACATAGCTTATGATTGTTACACTTTACATTCAACGTCCCCGTACAATCTATCTCGTGACTCGATCTTCGATCTCTAATCCTTGTTATAATCGCCCGTTATCCACACAACCTGCGTTCACCACATACATTAGAAACATTAGCACACGTTATATAAACCAGCTCATTCATGTACACTTCCCATTTCGTTCTTTAACAAGCTTTAAGCATCTCATCTGCGTATCCATTTCTTGATGAGGCTTCAATAATGTACCTGCATACTTTTCATTCTCAACGTACACCATTATTAACGTTAACCCTCAACGTGTCTAAATCATGCTTACATACGTACGTACATTAAGCTTACATCTTTACATTCATGCATACACTCATACACATCTTTATACGTACATACATACACTTCCATATTCGTACATACCCTTCCTACATCATCGCATACATGCATACTCTCTTACATCATCACATACATGCATACACTCGTATATACGCTAATACATACATACATACACATCTACGTACAAACATAACTTTCCTACAACTTTAGATACGTGCATACACTCCTACATGCCTTCATACGTACTTACATACGCAACTACATACGTACATACCTTTCCTACATCATCACATACATGCATACACTCGTATATACGCTTATACATACATACATACACATCTACGTACAAACATAACTTTCCTACAACTTTACATACGTGCATACACTCCTACATGCCTTCATACGTACTTACATAAGTTCTATGTACGTATACCGATACATACAACATACATACTTGCTTGGTCTACAAACGTGCATCCCTATATGCTCATAAGAAACTTTACGAGTCATCGGGTCGAAAACCGGAGCACCAGGACACGTTACGGGTCAACCGGAAACACCAGACGCGAAAAATAAAAGCTTACAAACAAGTGCCCGTCGCCGACGGGCTCCAGGCCGTCGGCGACGGGTTGTAAATATGCCCGTCGGGGCCATTAACCCGTAACCAGTGTGTTAACCCGTCGGAGGAAAATGACCAAACCAGTGCCCGTCGGCGACGGGGTGGGAGCCCGTCGGCGACGCCCTCTCTAAAACACATTTTCCTGCAGATCCATTTCGTCGTCCGTACGCACTAAAACGCGCGTAACTTTCGAACCGTTTACCCGTTTAACCTCCCGTTTCTTCCTACATGCTTGTAAATTCACATTCTATCATACGAACTTAAAATCCCACATCCGGATTAAGGAAATTCTTAACTTGCATGCATTCGGCTTATTATTATATTCTAATTATTTGACCCGTTCATGCATTTATCAACATAATCTGTTTATTAGACCTCAATCTCATATAAACTTAATAATTTCATTGACGCCTATCATAAAAGATTAAATTCTCGGATGCCTTACATCCTCTTAGCCCACTTTCGCTTAAAAGCTCAATTTTTGACCCGTTATGGGTATTTGTGCATTAAATGGTCTATGACATAACAAGACCATACTCTACGCTTTCACACATGACCAACACATTACCCTAATCGGTTCACTTGTTTCCATTAGACATTTAAGGTCGTTTGCCCGATATACCTGTCAAGGGCATTTTTGTCAATTTCGCTTTATCCTTAACAACAAGGGGATTCCTTACAAAAGTAACGAATCCTCCTTTTTAGCTAAAATTCTTAATCACGCATACCTTGCTCGGATAAAAACTAAGATCCGATTAATACTCATTGACATCATACAATTCATTCCTAATTGACCTCAATTATCACATTTAGTTAAAATGCATATAACTTTACATAAACAACTAAGAAGTGATTACATAATCACTTACCTCATGCATCCGTGTTCCCATTCGTTCCTCGCCACTTCTTGACCCGTTAGTCTTCCGTGCTTGATTCCGTCTCGACATGATTCCTATACTTCCATGTCATCGAAATCACGCTATCATTAGCATACTCATTTGTACATGATAACAATCGTATCAATCCCATATTTCACACTTAACTTTCATTAATCATTTCTAACAAACATAACTTATATAATCATGTCCGTATACGTTTAACTCATGTAACTCATCATGTCATTACATTTAACACGGATTGCTATTACATGTACCATACGACTTCTCATCAACTTACATTTACGACAAAGAGTCAAATCATGTTTCTTATACTTAGTTGACTTTTAAAAGTCAACTATCAACCATACATAACTATCGACTTATCAACATATTACCGTAACATCATAATCGACTATACGGACGACACTATATACATTTTATCATTCACTTGATGTACGTACTACCTTTTAAGCATAACGTACAACTTATTCATACACAATCTTCTAAATTCATACATAGTTCATCACATGCTTCTACAATCCAACATGGGGTATTTAAATTAAACATCAAACATGTTATCATCACATTTTATTCACTTCATCTAACAACAATTCATCATTTCTTATCCCATATCTTTAATCATTCACACACGTGTATGATTCCAAACATTATTAACATAAGTGAATCATCAATTTACATTACATCATCTAAAACCCACTTCATAATTACTTGTTAATCACTTACAAGTGATCTAATCTTAAGTTCTTCATAATTCATCATATTTTCGATATATGTACTACCTTGTAAACATAGTGTACAACTAGTTCATGCATATCATTCTAATCTCATACACAATTCATCATTTTCTTCCTCCTAATCAACATGATTCATACATGCATAAACATCAAACATACTAGTATCACATTTCTTTCAATTCTTCTAACAAGAATACATCATACAACTCAAAATACATCAATATTAGGCAAGAACTTAGACATAGATAATTTACCCATGTCACCATCTTCACCATAACAAACGGGTTTCACCCTTAAACATCAAATTACCCCAATTCATGCATAATCCATGTTCCAAATGATGAATCTAACACATACTCATGCTCAATTTCATACAAATTCGTGATTTACAACATAACCCATTTCGTGCATCATCACCAATCTAGAATCTAAGACATACCTTACGATCCCCTTGTGAAGGTGATCATTAATCCGTGTTTGGTTATGAATTTAAGCATCATTTAGCCTTCCAATTGGATGATCTTTCATGTTTAGGGTTTGAGACTCCATGGGAGTCTCCTGATCGATCTAGAACACACACGAAAGTGTGTTTGTGTGTGTATTATTTTCTTTTAATAACTCATCTTTCATCCTATACTATCTAGCCCCTCATGTTTACCATTTAACATAATTGGCACACTTTCATTCTTTACTTGTTTCTACCATATTTTTAACTAGGATAATTAACCTAGCTATTTATTTCTCAATGTACCATATTAGAACATGTAACGAATATAGACATTCGGGTTTTGGGGTGTTACAAGTCTACCCCCCTTAAATAAGGTTTCGTCCCCGAAACCTTTCTCATTTCCTCTTACACACACACATTCATGTTTGACATCACGGTCACATCATAATCATGAGTAATCATCCTATCACATATCATAATTATTCACTCAATTGGCTTCCTCTTCTTAACAAGTCTATACTTTCCATGGCATACTTTCATATAACATTCTCATTTCCTTTGACCCGTTAATAACAGGTTAATATACATACTTATTCAAACTTATAATAATGCTTATACTCATATGATCCGTTTATAACAGATTTAGTACTTTCATCTCATCCTCTATGATTCCATTCTATAGACACATTGCATAACATCTAACCCTTGTTTTGTTATCACAACAAAACTACTATGTCATCGTCATACCTACGTGCTTAACTCCGTAGCTAACATCATTCTACATTTTTATAGTCTTTTGTATCGTCTATGTTTTGAATCCATCTAACGGTTTCAAACATTTCATTTATACTTTAACCTTTTTCATGTTTCGAATCCGTCTCGCGGATTCTAGCATAGCATTTCATGTTTCGAATCCGTCCCGCGGATTCTAGCATAGCATTTCATGTTTCGAATCCGTCTCGCGGATTCTAGCATAGCATTTCAAGTTTCGAATCCGTCTCGCGGATTCTAGCATAGCATTTCATGTTTCGAATCCGTCTCGCGGATTCTAGCATAGCATTTCATGTTTCGAATCCGTCTCGCGGATTCTAGCATAGCATTTCATGTTTCGAATCCGTCTCGCGGATTCTAGCATAGCATTTCATGTTTCGAATCCGTCTCGCGGATTCTAGCATAGCATTTCATATTTCGAATCCGTCTCGCGGATTCTAGCATAGCATTTCATACTCTCATTCTTGAGAGTCTTACATTTCTCTTCACCCTCACGTCCACCTACTACTTAATTCTAACGGACATACCTGTATCAATTATCACGGTCCCACGAACGTCATATGCTTCACGTGTACTGGCCAGGTACACAATCTACATACTAGTTTCGTGTCTTCGTGTAATTGTCACCTTATGTCCGAAGAATTAGGTTTCGGCACGTGTATCATTTTTCAACACATGTTTACTATACCATCATGGTCCTTCATTTAGCATTTTTCTTCCCTTAATGCATTTTACCATTTCATATACCGACATATTGAATTTACGTACCTGGGTTCAACTTTATCTTATTTCATGCCTTGGTGTCGGTACTTGACCGCACTCGCGGATCATCCTCTTCAAACGCTTATACTTACCTTGCATATACCAAAACCGTCAGTTTCTTTATGCGTATACATAAGTACATACTTACATTCTCTCTTACCTTTGGGCCTTGACCGGGTCTTAGATTGTACGGGTTTCTTATCACAAGAGCACACAGGTTTGAGTTCAAGCACTTACCTTCTTACACTTGATTCTCTCAAACCAGGGCTCTGATACCAACTTGTTACACCCTAAATCGTACATGACAAAAGTCGCAGCGGAAAAACACGAACCATAAAATTTCTTTCTTTATAAATACCTCAACTTATTTAAACTTTAACTTTAACATAGCTCTTATTCATAAATCCGTCATCCTCTTATTTACCAATTAGAAACATAGCTTATGATTGTTACACTTTACATTCAACGTCCCCGTACAATCTATCTCGTGACTCGATCTTCGATCTCTAATCCTTTTTATAATCGCCCGTTATCCACACAACCTGCGTTCACCACATACATTAGAAACATTAGCACACGTTATATAAACTAGCTCATTCATGTACACTTCCCATTTCGTTCTTTAACAAGCTTTAAGCATCTCATCTGCGTATCCATTTCCTGATGAGGCTTCAATAATGTACCTGCATACTTTTCATTCTCAACGTACACCATTATTAACGTTAACCCTCAACGTGTCTAAATCATGCTTACATACGTACGTACATTAAGCTTACATCTTTACATTCATGCATACACTCATACACATCTTTATACGTACATACATACACTTCCATATTCGTACATACCCTTCCTACATCATCACATACATGCATACTCTCTTACATCATCACATACATGCATACACTCGTATATACGCTTATACATACATACATACATACATACACATCTACGTACAAACATAACTTTCCTACAACTTTACATACGTGCATACACTCCTACATGCCTTCATACGTACTTACATACGCAACTACATACGTACATACCTTTCCTACATCATCACATACATGCATACACTCGTATATACGCTTATACATACATACATACACATCTACGTACAAACATAACTTTCCTACAACTTTACATACGTGCATACACTCCTACATGCCTTCATACGTACTTACATAAGTTCTATGTACGTATACCGATACATACAACATACATACTTGCTTGGTCTACAAACGTGCATCCCTATATGCTCATAAGAAACTTTACGAGTCATCGGGTCGAAAACCGGAGCACCAGGACACGTTACGGGTCAACCGGAAACACCAGACGCGAAAAATAAAAGCTTACAAACAAGTGCCCGTCGCCGACGGGCTCCAGGCCGTCGGCGACGGGTTGTAAATATGCCCGTCGGGGCCATTAACCCGTAACCAGTGTGTTAACCCGTCGGAGGAAAATGACCAAACCAGTGCCCGTCGGCGACGGGGTGGGAGCCCGTCGGCGACGCCCTCTCTAAAACACATTTTCCTGCAGATCCATTTCGTCGTCCGTACGCACTAAAACGCGCGTAACTTTCGAACCGTTTACCCGTTTAACCTCCCGTTTCTTCCTACATGCTTGTAAATTCACATTCTATCATACGAACTTAAAATCCCACATCCGGATTAAGGAAATTCTTAACTTGCATGCATTCGGCTTATTATTATATTCTAATTATTTGACCCGTTCATGCATTTATCAACATAATCTGTTTATTAGACCTCAATCTCATATAAACTTAATAATTTCATTGACGCCTATCATAAAAGATTAAATTCTCGGATGCCTTACATCCTCTTAGCCCACTTTCGCTTAAAAGCTCAATTTTTGACCCGTTATGGGTATTTGTGCATTAAATGGTCTATGACATAACAAGACCATACTCTACGCTTTCACACATGACCAACACATTACCCTAATCGGTTCACTTGTTTCCATTAGACATTTAAGGTCGTTTGCCCGATATACCTGTCAAGGGCATTTTTGTCAATTTCGCTTTATCCTTAACAACAAGGGGATTCCTTACAAAAGTAACGAATCCTCCTTTTTAGCTAAAATTCTTAATCACGCATACCTTGCTCGGATAAAAACTAAGATCCGATTAATACTCATTGACATCATACAATTCATTCCTAATTGACCTCAATTATCACATTTAGTTAAAATGCATATAACTTTACATAAACAACTAAGAAGTGATTACATAATCACTTACCTCATGCATCCGTGTTCCCATTCGTTCCTCGCCACTTCTTGACCCGTTAGTCTTCCGTGCTTGATTCCGTCTCGACATGATTCCTATACTTCCATGTCATCGAAATCACGCTATCATTAGCATACTCATTTGTACATGATAACAATCGTATCAATCCCATATTTCACACTTAACTTTCATTAATCATTTCTAACAAACATAACTTATATAATCATGTCCGTATACGTTTAACTCATGTAACTCATCATGTCATTACATTTAACACGGATTGCTATTACATGTACCATACGACTTCTCATCAACTTACATTTACGACAAAGAGTCAAATCATGTTTCTTATACTTAGTTGACTTTTAAAAGTCAACTATCAACCATACATAACTATCGACTTATCAACATATTACCGTAACATCATAATCGACTATACGGACGACACTATATACATTTTATCATTCACTTGATGTACGTACTACCTTTTAAGCATAACGTACAACTTATTCATACACAATCTTCTAAATTCATACATAGTTCATCACATGCTTCTACAATCCAACATGGGGTATTTAAATTAAACATCAAACATGTTATCATCACATTTTATTCACTTCATCTAACAACAATTCATCATTTCTTATCCCATATCTTTAATCATTCACACACGTGTATGATTCCAAACATTATTAACATAAGTGAATCATCAATTTACATTACATCATCTAAAACCCACTTCATAATTACTTGTTAATCACTTACAAGTGATCTAATCTTAAGTTCTTCATAATTCATCATATTTTCGATATATGTACTACCTTGTAAACATAGTGTACAACTAGTTCATGCATATCATTCTAGTCTCATACACAATTCATCATTTTCTTCCTCCTAATCAACATGATTCATACATGCATAAACATCAAACATACTAGTATCACATTTCTTTCAATTCTTCTAACAAGAATACATCATACAACTCAAAATACATCAATATTAGGCAAGAACTTAGACATAGATAATTTACCCATGTCACCATCTTCACCATAACAAACGGGTTTCACCCTTAAACATCAAATTACCCCAATTCATGCATAATCCATGTTCCAAATGATGAATCTAACACATACTCATGCTCAATTTCATACAAATTCGTGATTTACAACATAACCCATTTCGTGCATCATCACCAATCTAGAATCTAAGACATACCTTACGATCCCCTTGTGAAGGTGATCATTAATCCGTGTTTGGTTATGAATTTAAGCATCATTTAGCCTTCCAATTGGATGATCTTTCATGTTTAGGGTTTGAGACTCCATGGGAGTCTCCTGATCGATCTAGAACACACACGAAAGTGTGTTTGTGTGTGTATTATTTTCTTTTAATAACTCATCTTTCATCCTATACTATCTAGCCCCTCATGTTTACCATTTAACATAATTGGCACACTTTCATTCTTTACTTGTTTCTACCATATTTTTAACTAGGATAATTAACCTAGCTATTTATTTCTCAATGTACCATATTAGAACATGTAACGAATATAGACATTCGGGTTTTGGGGTGTTACAGTTACGATTTCAACGCGCGTTACGGACATACGCTCGTTACGGACGACATCGACTAAAAAATAAAAAGAATATATATTTTTGACTCGTTACGGATTCAACGCGCGTTACATGAAAGAAAAGTTGTGTGAGGAATGCATAAGCAAATATTATGAGGCGCAAAATTATAAGCAGGAAATGTAGAAGACTCCATTGGCTATCGTGCATTGTATTTTGATTGGGTATAAAGGCGACGACAAAAATGTCTAATAGTGGCTGGGTGTCACACAGAAATGCGGACATATAGAGATGAGAGTGTATATACGAATGGCCTTCAACGAGCGAGATTCGAGGACGAATCCACTTTTAAGGGGGATAGACATGTAATATGTCACACCCTGACTTTTGCAGAAGCGTGATTATGGTGTGAGTTTCTTAATATCATTGCATTCAATCATAACAACAACTATATGATAAAACCATAGAATTGTCATCCATTAATTAAGTTTAAAACATAACAACATTGTTTAAAAACGTAGACTTCAAATTCAAGTTTTTACAACCATACAAAGTGTTTATGAGTTCATTAAGAACTCGTCAAAAGATGTTAAAAATAACCCAGGTTTGGAAGACGTGTCTCGTCCAGGAATAAGACACACTAACCAAACCCAAAGACCATGGATGACATCTTTATTCCTATCGCGTCATAAATGTGACAACTGTGTCCTGTAAGCACCGTATAATGAAAAACAATGTCAGTTATCAATAAAACAATGTGCTTTGGTGTTATTATATGTGTTTTGGCGTTATTATATGTGCAATTGTGTTTATTAATTTTACAATTTGATTCGATTCCGACTTCAAGCTTTAAATCACTTTCTGGAAGGTTATACGCAAACTGGTGCTTAAACGCAATCAGTTTAACGCGACGTACACTCCGGAACTGTGACGTAAGCCTGACATACCCTAAATATCCTCTACATAACTTAGAAATAAGTTTCGAAGGATTCGGTATGGCGAAAATATGTTTATTTGAACTAAAGAACTAATTACGACAAACTGCGAAACGAACGTTGGTGACCGCCCGGATAATATTTAAATCCCACAATTATTCTGTTATGATTAAAATCTTATTTTAATCAGGTTCGTGTTGAAAAATAAATTAAAACGCTTAAAAAACGTTATTTTGCAAGTTTAAGCGCGTACCGTGTGTTTCTGCGCGACACAGTGCTTTTACTGCGAAACACAGACAACGTAGCCAATCTTGGCAACTGAAATTTATTTCAGTAATATTTTGGCGAGTTTATTTTTATGGATTAATAAAAATAAATTGGAACGCCATAAACCGGGATTCAAACGCTAGATATAATACCCGGTACCTAATTAAACGCTTTAACGGAACAATACCAACCGAACAACCGGACTTTACCCGGGGCACTAAAATTTTGCCACACACATTATTTTATTATTTCTGGGCTAGTTATGGTCCCCGAACACCCCAACACACTATATATTTTTAATAACACATAAGACACTAAATTAACACATGGTTTCCAACTAATTCACCAACTAAGACTTACATCCCAACTAAACCAACCCTTTCCCCCATAACCGGTTATGAACATGGATCCCCACTTGATTTTCTTTAATTTTTTTATTAGATGTTGTCTAGTACTTTAGGAGGCATAAGAACCAAGGGTCAATAGAGTGTTGGAGGTTTATTTATAAAATCCTCTAGACATACTTCATTATCATCTTCATCCTACAAAAAACAACTCTCTCTTCTCTCCTTCTTGAGTTCGGAAGCCAGCCACAACCACCATAACACCACCATCAAGCCACTTTCTAGTCACTTTCCATACATCCAAAGGTGCTAGAGACTGAACAACGAAGCTTGGTGCGTTCGGAAGTTGAAGGACCGCTCTCGTTTTCTTTTATCCACCACTTTTCTACACTCGAACTCCCCTAGCCTTGTGCTAGTGGTAAGCACTTAGATCCTTGCATTTTACATGATTGTTGTGTGGTTAATGATGTTTAAAGATCAAAAAGATAGAAAGTCTAAAAGATTTAAACAAGTCTTGAACATCATCTAACATATGGTAAAGTAGTGTTAAAAATGATGATGAAATATGTTAATTTATGATAAATCTAACATATATAAGTGATAATCTGCAGTAAGTATTATTGTGATCGCTAAACATGTTAACGGAATCAATCGAACACACTTCATAATGTTAAAAGACTGAAAACAGCTTGCTGATTTGCATTTCCAGCCACCTTTAACTGGCTGTAACTGCAACGTAACTTAACAAAAACTTGATTTTCTTAAGTCAATAATGTGTTATTATAAAATACGGTTCTAATGACACCGGAATCATAATTTTTGGACTCCGTTTACTATTTTTAAAGCATCTTTTCGTAACAGTAGCTGGAGTTGCATTTTTCTGCTGAAAATATGCGTCCTGTTTTCAGTCATAACTTGAATTCTGTGTAGGGTTAGATCATGAAATTTATACTGTAGTTGGTCACTGTTGTATTTGTAATTCTCTCACTGGAATATCGTAAATCGGACTCACGATGAATTTTTAATGAATTATTTCGTAAACTGCAATCAGAAAATAATAAATCTGATTTCAGTCCGGAAAATGAATTTTATAAAATATTGGTAATGAACTAAACCCCGATATTTTTACACAATAATATTTGGATCGTTTAAGACATTCCATAAAAATTTGGGAATTTTTGGAATAAGTTAACTATTTTATTTAAATGTCCGAAAACAGTCCAGTTTCATATATATTAAAACAGAAATGACATAAGTAGTAATTGCATGCCAAAGTGTGGGTTTTTGATTATTAAAATCATTCTTAGTTAATTTAGGGCGGATAAACAATTTGAGGGATTGTGTTAACATTTAAAAACGCACCCGAAGGTGAGTACATAGATCCCCTCTTTTTACTCTTTTCGATTGTTTTGGGGTGATTCATATGTATCAAAATGATTTCGATATTCTAACGACGGTTTCAAAACGATTGAGATGGTTTATACTAAACTAATAACGATTTCGATAATGTGAACAAGCTTTTTGGTTGTAATTACATAACGAATGACATTCATTAATTTCGGCCAAACCGACCAGTATTAGGTTATGGTACCATAGGATCCGACAAATCCCGTTATCAGACCGGACCCATGGTTATGTGTGGGTTAGGTGGGTAACGACCGAATCTGATGATTGTTAACTTACCCTTTGGAGGTTTGTTAATGCGAAAACGAGTTGAACAATAGACGAGTCACACAGGTTTGAATGTTATTAGCGAGACGACCAAAAGTAGTCTCACGATCTAAAACGAGAATGATTTAAACGACTAAAGCGATGTTTAACGAATTAAACGATTTGGGTAAACGATTGGTCTTCGGTTAGTGTTTAGATAACGGGACGGGGGTGATGTGATGAAGGCATGGTGGATACGCCGCTGGTACTTCCTATATATATATGTTTTCATCATATTACATACCGGAGCGTTATTTAGTTCACTTGGGTAAACAATTGGAAGCGATGTCACACAAACGAGGTTTTCGAAACGATATAAACTATGTGAGCCTTATTACGAGAATGATTTACGATTTGGTTTACGAAAACAAATGTTTTGGGTTAAGATTCATGGCTTCGAGGTTTATAAATTATAACCAAACTATTTTGATTTGGTTATTAATTTACGATACAAACATTTTATAAAACAAGGTTTTCTAATGACAATTAACGAAGTTGCACAATTTATTCCAACGTATAAACAAACCATGAATCTGACACTCTCACAAAACCTATGTACTCGCCAGCATTTCTTTGCTGACTTTGTTTTCACATATGTTTCAGGTGTTGTTGAATGATGTTGATTGCTAGGATGCATACTCACATAGGACTGGACGAGGCCTAGTAACTTAATAAACTTGTTTATTTAGATTTCCAGACGATGTAAATATTTAATGTTTAATAAAACGAAACTTCAAATTTCCATGTGTTTTGAAACAATGATTCTGTTACAACACTCCTCGACAATTACGCAGCGATTTGTTGTTTTACGCGGTCGGGGTGTGACAGAAAAGTTGGTATCAGAGCTCATGGTTATAGGGAATTAGGTTATTAGTAATACTTTAACCTAGTCTATAACCTTCCTAGGACCCTAACACAAGATTCTTGTGTTTAGATCTTAAAACAATACCGTCACTTATCCTTAGGTGACAACCACAACAAGAACACAAATTTCGAATCCGCTTCGAAAACTAATCATCTTTTCTAGGATGATTTATTGTAAGGTTTTGAACCCTTTAAGTTTTCAAATCTCGTCAAAGTTTGGGTCTAAATAGTGTGAACACGTGCAAACTGGAAGAGTGAATGCCTGTACCCTGAATTTTCTGTCTAAGGCTAGAGTGTTCGTACAAATCCGCAGTATCGGACCAGTCACTCTTACCTGGGAACTCTTGGGGTGAGTGTTCACTTATAGGCGAGCATGTCTTCGGTGATACATTAATGTGACCCGTTTACTTTGATTAAACGTCATCATGTTTGTTTTCCTTAAGTAACAAACATATGATCGCACCTTTTATGCGTTGTTGTTCTGTTTTCCGATAACATTTCACTTGTTTTCTCCTATGTCTTCCACTTCCTATAGAATGTCTCATCGTCGCAATGACATTCAAATGTCCGAGCAAACTGCCAAATTTGCCCAGCAAATAGGCGAAGTTATTCTGAAGACTGTTGAATTAGCTGTCGCCATGTCTCGTCTCAATAACGAAGCCACCCAAGAAGCATCAAAGAAAGCAGAAGCCGAGCCTCCGAAAAAGTCAAAGAAGCGTAAAGCTCCAAAGAATCCCGTAGCCGTTGCACCAAAGCAAGCAAAAACTAGCCAG